>JAQQSZ010003715.1:0-14367 GCA_028646595.1 Phalanger gymnotis
TTCAAAAACAAAAAAAAAAGTTTTTGTACGCAACTAGGAAATAAGATACACAGGTAATGGGGTGTAGAAATTTATCTTGCCCTACAAGAGAAGAAGGGAAAGGGGGATGGGAGGGGAAGTGGGGTGACAGAAGGGAGGGCTGACAGGGGAACGGGGCAAACAGAATATATGCCATCTTGGAGTGGGCAGGAGGGTAAAAACAGGGAGAAAACTCATGAAAATCAATGCTGAAAATGAAACATATTAAATAAATTACATTAAAAAACAAAAAGAAAAAAAAAGAAATGATGAGCAAGAGGACTTCAGAAAAACCTGGAAAGACTTATACAAAGTGATGCTGAGTGAAGTGAGCAGAACAAGAACATTGTACAAAGTAACAGCCACATTGTGCAATGACTTAGCTCTTCTCAGCAATGCAAGGATCTAAGACAATTCCAAAAGACTTATGACAGAAAATGCTATCCACATCGAGAGAAAGAACTATGGAGTCTGAATGCAGATCAAAGCATACTATTTGCTCTCTTTTTTTTTTTGTTTTGTTTTGCTTTTTCTTTCTCATGATTCCTCCCATTCTTTCTAATTCTTCTTTACGACATGACTGATGTGAAAATATGTTTAATAAGAATGTATGTGTAGAGCCTATAGCAGATTGCACACTGTCTTGGGGAGGGGGAGGGGAAGGAGAAGGAGACAGAGAAAATTTAAAAATCTAAAGCTTATGGAAGTGAATGTTGAAAACTAAAAATTAATTATTTTTTTTTAAAGAGAAAACTGTTACTACCAATGCAACTTCTTTATACTCTTAACTGCGAGGCCAACTCATTTGTTCATAGTCATATAACTAGTATGTCAGAAATAGGACTTAAACTCATTCTCTGTCAGGTGAGCGTTTACCTTATCTTTTGTTGAACCAGGCCACCATGCTACTCCCCAGCCATTTCCATACCATGACCTTATCCCTTCTTGCTCCTTTTACGTGTTATCTTCATTCATTAGAATGTAAACTCCTTGAGGGCAGAGACTGTCTTGCTTATTAGCTCCCAATGTTTCAACAATCTCTTCTGTGTAGAAAATTCCCAGTTCTATACATAGAGCTCCAGTCTGAGTTGTGATTTACAGGCCTACACTACCAACTTCCCATTGAACATCTTCAATTAGAATTCCCATAATCATTTCAAACCAATCATGTCCAAAATATATCTTGTTATCTTCTCCCCTTCCTCTCTTTCTAATATGTCTTTCTATTCAGGGCACCACTCTTCTTTCCACTTACCTAAGTCTACAACTTCCAAGTCATCAAGTCTTCCTTCTGCCTCCCCATTGACATCCAATCAATAGCCAAGTCTTGTCCATTCCACCTGGATTAGTTTCTCAAATGGCTAAATGAGATAAATTCTTTCCATTCTCTTAATCACCCCCCTTATTCAGGCCTTCATGACCTCTTGCTTGACTACTGTAGTGGTTTCTCAATTGATCTCCTTCCTCAAGTCTCTCTCCTCTTCAATCTATCTTCCACAAAGCAGCCAAAGTGATATTCCTAAAGTACAAATTTGAATATGTCCCTTACTTAAGAAACTCCAGGAGGACCCTCTTACTTTAGAATTTAAAAGACCCTTACAATATTGCTCCTCTTTCCAAGCTTATTGCATATTCCTCTATTTTGTACCCTATATTCTAGCTGAATTGTCCTGTTTTCCATTTCCCATGTGCAACACTGTATATCTTATCTTCATGCTATCCCTCAAAACATCCCTAACAAAAGCTATCCTTCCACTCCTGCAATCCATTCCTTTTTCACTTCTACCTATTAAAATTCCTATCTTGGAAGTTTGGTGAAGCCTATAGACACATTATCAGAATAATGTATGTGTGTATATATATAAATACATAGGATTACAAAGGAAACCAAAGGTTAACTAAAATTAAGATACAATTTTCATGTACTAAGTTCACAGACCCCTGAAATTTATCCATAGACCTCTTGAGGGTGCATGGACACCATGTTAAGATAAGAACCAATTAACTGGCTGACATGGTGGATTAGGGACTATATCACCAACACAATACCCACAGTGGCTGCTATGAATATGCAGGCATATTCACAGGTTTGAGAAGCAAGATATAACAAACTCTCTTCATTGAAGATGAAATCAACACTTTTATTAAAACACCAGAAAGCCAAATCCACCACAGTAATAATGAAGTCTATACACATTACCAGTGCAGGGGGCACCACCATCCCCAAGCCTTCCCTCCATCAGGCCTCCCCACAAACAAGCTCCCTTAGACAAAATGCCCCTCTCTCACCCACACTAGCTGCTCTGCTCTCTCTCTCTCTTCCTCCTCTCTCTCTCCCAGCTCCACCACATTCACACTTCCTGCTCCACCTGTTCGACAAGCTCCTCCCACCACAGGCTCATGTGACTCAGGCTTCCATGTGACTCAGAGGCTCAAAGCAGGTCACATGGGCCTATTAATGGATGGGAAAGATCTTCCCATTCCCATTAACATAACAGGAGCAGCCACCCAGATGAACTCTCCCAATATTCCCCTCCAAACAACTTTAAAATAATGCCTCAAATCAAGTTTTGGAATGGCAGAGCCAACAAAAGATCACAGTAAGACATTTCTCCAGCCAGAAAACTGAAGAGGTCAGTAGGAGAAGTCTGTGACACCAGAGTGGAAGCCTATCCAGAGCCCACACACACAGTGGCAACAGAGGCCACAGCAGTAGCTTTGGGAGCTCTCAGCCCAGAGACCATAAGGGATTTGGACAACTGGTCAGAAAGAGATTACAGGAAGCCCTTTGCTGGCACTGAGTACAGCCAGTTGCCAATTGGCAACTTTATTGCTCATATGCAGTTCTGGGTTGCAGTTCCAGGGTGGTGAGGAGCACTGATGGTTGGTCACAAAGGAGCAGAGGCCCTAGTCACAGTTCCATGGCAAAGAGAGAGCTAGCTCTTGTGGCTGCAGGGAAGATCAGAATGTAGACCATGGAGAGCAGTGACCATACCTCTCCCAGGATCACACCACCTCGGAAGCACTAAAAATTTGCGGATCCCTAGAATTAGCTCTGAAAACAGCAACATGAAAAAGTCTGAAGCTCAGGACATACCTCCCCGCTCCAAGGTTAGCAGAACCCAACTTTAACAAATTCAAAGGCAAGAAATAGGCTGAAAAAATGAGCAAACGACAAAAATAATTTGACCGTAAAAACTACTATAGTAGCAAGGAAAAACACACCCAGAAGAAGAGAGCTACCAGAAAACAACCTCAAAGAAAAATGCCAATTGGACCCAAACCCAACCAGAATGCTTAGAAGAGTTTTTTTTTAAAGTAATGAGTGATGGAGAAGTTGGTAAAAAGAAATTGGAGTGATGCAAGAAAAACATGAAAAGTGAATTAAAGCTTGGTAAAAATATGCACCGAAAATACTGAAGAAAATAACACCTTAAAAAGCAGAATTGGCAAAATGGAAAAAGAGGCTCGCTGAAGAAAATAATTCCTTAAAAAGTAGAATTCAGGAAGTGGAAGCTAATGACTCCATGAAACATTAAGAAATAGTAAAGCAAAGTCAAAAGAATGAAAAAATAGAAGAAAATGTTAAATATTACATCAGAAAAGCAACTGACCTGGAAAATAGGTTAAGGAGAGATAATTTAAGAATTATTGGAATACCTTTCCCCCAAGATGGTGCCAAAGGTTGCCATTGTCCTCCCACACACACACACACACCCAAAACAGAAGCCACATCCAAGGCCTTGAAGGCCAAGAAGGCGGTATTGAAGGGTGTCCACAGCCACAAAAAGAAGATCTGAGCATACCTCACCTTCTGGAGACTTGAGACACTAAGACTTCGAAGGCAGTGCAAATATTCTCAGAAAAGTGCCCCTCAGAGAAACAAACTTGATCACTATGTGTAGTAGGAAGGCCGAATTTATGATCTCAAAAAGGATCATATATTTATCTGAATGGTTCAAAATCGCAAGGTATATAGAATTCTCTAAGTAGAGGGCATCAGAACATTTATTTAGGGCCCACAGTGACAGATTCACTAACCAGCCTCCCCATTCCAATATTGCGATCACAAGCCTCCAGGCCCAATAAGCCCACCTCACAAGAGTAGCCAGGAGGCCACAGAAAAACAAGATGGCATAAATCATATTCACTGGCCTCAAGTCCTTGCTCGAACTCCTGGGTCCACACACGGGTCAGCTCTGCTTCGGCTTTTTTTCAGGTGTAGTTTCTCGCCTCTCCTCGCAGCCAAGTCTCTGGCGTTCTCAAGCCCCGCCTCAAAGACCAGAGACCAGAGACCAGAGACCATTGGTTCCTGAGTTGGCCCCTCTTAAGTCATTAATCTACGCCCACACAGGTTTCACACTTGATAGGGCTTTGGGCCTGGGGCTTAGCACTTAACAGGTGAAAGTACTTTCAAGGTAAACAAAAGCCAAAACTCCTGAAGTGCCTTTCACTCAAAGTAAACAAAATAAACAAAAGCCAAACTCCTCAAGGGCACCCATTAAACTAAGCCCATTTTGCCTTATTGGCACACTATGCCATCATTCATATCCCTTTGTAACACTGAGTCTGCTATGAAGAAGATTGAGGACGACAACACCCTAGTCTTCGCTGGATGTCAAGCCCAAAAAACATCAGATCAAGCAGGCAGTAAAGAAGCTGTAGGACATCCACGTGACCAAGGTCAACATGCTGATCCGGCCTGATGGAGAGAAGAAGGCCTATGTCCAACTTGCTCCAGACTAAGATGCTTTAGATGTTGCCAACAAAATTGGAATCATCTAAACTGTGTCCAGCTATCCCACTCCACCTACAATAAACAGTTTTCCAGTATAAGAAAAGAAGAATTATTGGAGTACCTAAAAGTCATGATAGAAAAAAGAGCCTAGACATCATATTTAAAGGATTATTATCATTATCAAGGAAAACTGCCCTAATATCTTAGATGCAGAGAGTAAAATAGAGACTGAAAGAATCTACCTATCACTTCCTGAAAGAGATTCCAAAATGAAAACTCCCAGGAATAATATAGCCAAATTCCTGAGCTCACGGGTCAAAGAGAAAATACTTCAAGTAGCCAGAAAGAAACTATTCAAATACTGTGGGGCCACAATCAGGATCATACAAGATTTAGTGGCTTCCACATTAAAGGGCTGGAGGGCTTGGAATATGATATATTGGAAGGCAAAGGAGCTAGTTTTGTAACCAGGGTAATATTACCTACCCAGCAAAACTGAGTATAATTCTTCAGGGGGAAAATACATACTTAATGAAATAGAGGACTTTCAAATATTCCTGATGAAAATGACCAGAATTAAATAGAAAATTTGACATTCAAAAATGAGACTTAAGAGAAGCATAAAAAGGTAAACATGAAAGAGTAATCATAAGCAACTCAATGAAGTTAAACTGTTTATATATCCATATGGGATGATACACATAACTCCTAAGGATTTTATAAATATTAGAGCAGTTAAGTGGAGTTTACATCGACAGAGATCATGGGTGTCAGTCGATCTTGTTGGAATGATCTCCAGAAAAAAAAAAAAGAAAGGGATATACTGGGAGAAGGTGGAAAGGAGAGGGTGGGGAAATTTTTCTCATATGAGAGGCATGCAAGAAAAAGCTTTTACAATGAAGGAGAAAATTGGGAGTGGGGAGTGGCAGGCAATACCTCACTATCATCAGAATTGATTCAAAGAAGGAAGAATATATACAAACTCAGTTGTGTACAGAAACATAACTAACCAATAAGGAAATGGGAAAAGAAGCGGATGAGAGAAGGGAGTGGGGTTGATAAAAGAAGGGGCATATTAAGAGAGGCGATGATTAGAAGCAAAATAGACTTTTGAGGAGGAACAAGATAAAAAGAGAGAGGAAAGAAGAAATAGAAGAAAAATGCATAGAGGGAAATGCACAGTAATCATAACTGTGAATGTGAATGCGATGAGCTTACCCATAAAACAAGCAGATTGCAGAACGGATTAGAAACCAGAATCCAATACTATGTTATCAAAGATATACTTGAAACAGAAGACATACACAGAGTTAAAATAAAGGGTTGTATCAGAATCAAATATGCTTCAGCTGAAGTAAAAAAAGGCAAGGTAGCAATCATGTTTTCAGACAAAGCAAAAGCAAAAAAATAGTTAAAACCAATAATCAGGGAAACTACATAGTGTGCTATTGCTAAAATGTACCATAAGTAATGAAATAATATCAAAAAATTTTACTGACAATTTCTCTAATAAAGGTCTCATTTCTCCAATACGTACTGAGTATAGAATTGGGTCAAACTTATAAAAATAAGAGCCATTCCCCAATTGATAAATGGTCAAATGATATGGCAGTTTTCAGAAGAAGAAACCAAAGCTAGTTATAGTCAGATGAAAAAAATGCTCTAAATCACTATTGATTAGGAAAGGCAATTTAAAACAACTCTGAGGTAGCACCTCACATCTAACAGAAAAGACAAGTGCTGGAGGGGATGAGGAAAAAAATGGTACTCTTAATGAAATGCTGGCAGAATAGTGAATTGGTCCAATCATTCTGAAGAACAATTTGGAACTATGCCCAAAAGGCTACAAAACTGTGCACATGATTTGATCTAGAAGTACTGCTATTAGGTTTGTACCACATAGAGATCAAAGAAAAAGGAAAAGGACCTATATGTACAAAAATATTTATAGTAGCTTTTGTGGTAGCAGAAAATTGAAAATCAAGGGGATACTCATCAACTGGGAAATGGCTGAACAAATTGTGGTACAGAATTGTGATGGAATATTATTGTGCGATAAGAAATGATAAGGGAAACAGTTTCAGAAAAACGTGACAAGACCTATATGACCTAATGCAAAGTGAAGTGAGAAGTGGGAGATTATTGTGCACAATAACAGCAATGTTGTAATAATGATCAAATGGCTACTCTGATCAATATAGTGATCCAAGACATTGAGCCATAATGAAAAATGCTGTCTCCAGAGAGAGAACCAATGAACTCTGAGTGTAAATTGAAGTATAATTTTCTTACTTTATTTTTCTTGCTTTTTTCTGGTATGGCCAATATGGAAATGGGTTTTGCATGATTTCACATGTATAATTGATATAATATTGCTTATCTTCTCAATGGGTGTGGGAGGGATAGAAGGGAGTGAGAGAATTTGGAACTCAAAATTTAAAAAGAAAAGAATGTTTGAAATAAATTATATTTTTAAAAAGAATAAAAATGAGGAAACACCAAAAAAAAGAATGAATGAACCACCAGACTTCTAGAACATGATGTCGGTCCCTTTGCTAAACTATGAATAGATGCATAGAGATATGTCTCAATGGGACAAAGTCTATTTAGGGAGCATTAAACATCTCTTCTACACCATCTCATTAAAACCTAGCCCTATAAATGGGACACCATATTCTCCAGGTCCCTTGAGAGACTCTCCTGTATCACAGAAAAGAAGAGAAAAGAAGAAACGAGGCCTTTTGTGTTTCGTGTGCTCATCTCTGCTTTCTTTGTCTTCTAGATGCTGCCTCCAAACATGCTGCTCAGGGGTTTTTTGATTGTCTCCGAGCAGAAGTGGAAGAATTTGAAGTGGTTGTCAGCACTGTGAGCCCAACTTTCATCAGATCCTACCACACATATACAGAGACAGGGAACTGGGAAGCTTCCATTTGGAAATGTGAGATTTCTGACTTACACAGGGAATGGGTCAGAGGAAAAAGACGGTAGGGACAGATCCTGCAAAAGACCTCTTGTCAGTGCTCCAGGCACCCTAACATCATGACTTTTTGGAATAATCCTTTTCTGCTGAATCCACTATTTGGGGTTGCAAATTTTGTGCCACCCACCACTATTTTTTTTGTGTAACAATTCCTCTATCACAGTACCTACATCCAAGTGCATTTCCATTGGGAAAGGATCATAACATAGCCCAGAATATGTGGGTCTGGACTGGAAGACTTTGGGGAGTTCCTAATTTAATATAGGTCAAGGACCTGGAGAGTGTAGAGAGAGCAATGGAATGATTGGATATGAGGCAGGGGTTCTGTGAATTTTTTTAAATGTATAATTGTATTTTAACATAATTAGTTTCCTTTATAATCCTATGTATTTGACCTTAGGCATTTAAAAACATTTACTGAGAAGGGATCCATAAAAAGCATATGGATGGCCAAGGAGATCCACGACACAGAAAGGGTTAAGAAAATTGGTTCTGAGATAAGTCCTGTCTAGCCTAGGTTCACAAAGTTCTTAGAAAGCTTGAGGTGCTCCAAAACCATGGGTCATATTATGGGACACGGAGCCAGAAGGAACCTGACATTCGTTGAAGTCCAGGAAGTTGACTTTACTTACTCAAGGTGATAAAGCTATTGAGTGGCAGAACTGGCATTCAAGTCCAGATCTCTGAATCTTAATCCAGTCCTGGTTCCACTGAAGCTTCTATAAGGGACTTTAAAAATATCCTCTAACCCATGAGAGGCTGAAGGCCCAAAGTCCTCCAGAGATGTCTTAGGCATCTGTAGTGAGGTGGAGTTGTAGCATACCAGGCATTCTGGTTTCTCATGCCCACAAGTGCTTAAGAGTCAGAATCCAGGATGACGCTGCCAGCTCCAGGACTCTTTTCTCTGGCTGCCCTGAATTCTGGGCTGCAAATTATAGTGACTTGTGAATTCTCTGGAATCTGGAGACAGAGAAAAGACAGGGCCCAGAGTGGGTTTTCTAATTCACCAAGTATGGCACTAGGATGAACACCATTGGGGAGATGTTAGAACACAATTCTATCAACTCTCCTTTCTCCCCTGCAACTCCTAAGCCAGAACAAGTAAGACTGAGAAACATTAAAAATAGTAAAAAAAAAATGTGGGGAATGTTGGAGGGAGCAGGAATCACTAGAGTCAGAGGACTTAAGTTCAAATGCTGGCTTCTAACTAATAGCTTCCACACTGAAAGCTGAAGACCCCAGGTTCTAGTCCTGCTCTTGTGACTCAGTTATTGTGAGACCTTAAAGAAATCACCTACACTCTAAGCCTCAGCTGCATCATCTTTGAAATGAGTGACTTGTGCTATGTTATTTTTAAAGTCCTTTCCTACTTTTCTGACATTCTATAGTTCTCTGATACCCAAGGTTTCTGGAGAGTATTGTGAGGTTGGGCCAATTCCTATTCTTTTGGTATTCTGCCAACTATTTCTACTTAAAAATCCATATAATCATCCCTCTCTTTGGCATATATGAAACTCTTCTTTCTGTCTTTGACCTCCTTGGAGTATATGCCTATCTCTGGATCAAAAGATACAGTCATTTTAGTCATTTTTTTATATAATCCCAAATTGTTTTAGAGAAAGGTTGGACCAAATCAAATTCTACCCACAGCATACCAGTCTTTCCGCAGCATGACTGTTTCCATTTTTTTGTCATCTGTGCTATTTGCTGAGTGCGAAATAAAAGCTTAGAGTTGTTTTAATTTGCATTTCCTTATTATTAGTCATTTCTTCTCTCTCCTTGGTCTCCCAGTCTTTTTTAGGAAGTTCGCCTATGGGGTCCATCCTGTGGAAGTAGCTGAAGAAGTGATGAAGACAATAAGGAGGAAGAAGCAGGAGGTTTTCATAGCCAACCCCATCCCCAAGGCTGCCATCTACATTCGCACCTTTTTTCCAGAGTTCTTTTTTGCTGTGGTGGCCTGTGGGGTCAAGGAGAAATTAAGTGTCCCAGAGGACAGGTAACATGATGATGACCAGATGGGTCCTTTTGCAGTAATGGAAATAAACTGTTTTCTTACAGGGATTGAGTGGTCAATTGTGACTCAACACAGGAGTTGCCCTAAGCACAAATGCACCTTTATGTTTCTCAGCCAAAGTCTGGCAGGAAGCACTGGCCGCTGCTGGTAGGGACAGATCCAACACCAGCAAAAAGACTATGGTTCTATTTGATTTAATTTCATAAGTTGTTGAACACAGTGCTTCACACTAAGACCCCATCCCTTCCACCCCCAGGCCTGATGGCTGACAACCAAACAAATAAAAAGATGTCTTTGGTGTACCCACTTCACAGGAAAACAGGCAACTCAACCCAATTCAAGTAAGAAAACATACTGAATTCACAGTAAGGAAAACTTTTTTTAAAATAGCCCAAATAAGCTATCAAATTCAACAGTCTAAGATAAATGATTGCTGACTCAAATTTGCCAATATTCCACAGTACCTCCAACTAGTTCAAGATTTTTTAATAAAGTTCTCAAAAGAAAACATAATTTATTTTACCTCAATTCAGAAAGCCTCCATTAAGGTTCCCATCTGGTGCTTCATCCTAGCCATGGCAGTGATTCTGGGCACTGGAAAATTAATCCATGAAGCTTTGGCAGGTCCTTCCAAGTTGGAAAGGTTCTGGGTACAGAACCAGTAACAAATTGCGGTTTTTTGTCATCCAATGACCAGACCAGCCAAATCCAAAGACCTAAATGACTAGCCAAAGGGGGTCAACCAGCAAATCAAATCAATAAGTATTTATTAAGCACCTACTATGCAGTAGACACTATATACAAATACAAGTATAAAGAAAAGTAATCCTTGCCCACAAGGAACTTGCATTTTTTTCCAATTTCATTTTTATTATTTTATTTTTATTTTCACCTCCAAATTCTCTCCCTCTCACCTCCACCCCTTAACCCACCACCAGTAAGAAAGTAAGAAAAACAAAACCCATTACAATCTTGTACAGTCAAACAAAAGAAACTCCTGCCTCGATCATGCTCTCCTCCCCACCCACCCACCCTAACCCCTAATTAAAAAACAAACAAGCCCATAAGCTTTATTCTGCACTCTTGAGTCCATCACCTCTGGCTGGAAGTTGGTAGCATGTTTCATCCATGAGTCCTCTGGAACTGTCATTGGTTCCATTGTACTGATGAGAATTCATAAGTCATTCAAGAAGCTTACATTCTAATGGGAGGAGAGAACACCTAAGAGTAAACTGAGAACCAGTAATGGAGGGGTTGGAGAAGTACCTATGTGGGGCCATAGAGGAGAAATCAGGAGCAGAAAGGTCTATGGGGCGAGGGGGGAGGAGATCTTCCAAAGTAAATAGACTACTGGTACATGGAACAGTTCAAAGAGTCAAGAGCAGAGCTGAGAGGGGAGTGAAGCAGAGGGCTAGCCTGAGTACATTCTCAAAATAGAAGTTCCAGAAGGAACTCACAAATCAAAATTACCACCAGATGATGAATTTTGCCAGCCACAGAAACTCTAAAAAAACTATCGGTTATGGCATGGAGGAAACAAAGGAATTAGAGATGAAAGGAATCCTAAAATAATTCAGTCCAGCCACTTTATTTTTATTTTATAAAAAAAAATTAGCATTCTGGGATGTAAAATTATTTACCTGAGGTCACAGAGCTAGTAAATAACACAAGTTTGATTTGAATCCAGGTCCTCTGATACCAAATTTGTTGTTGCAGCTCTGATCACAGAGGCATGCCATGTTATAGACAGGTTTGGCTGGAAGGATGCAGGACCAGAGGTTCTTCTGTATATGGCTGATACCACAAGTCTAGATACATAGGTGAAATCTGGAGCCTAAGAGGAGAAAGTCAACTAGAATTATACTAGTGAACAGGCTTGGTGAGCTCTGCTCTAATGCAAAGATTATTTGTTCTCTGCTATCTTTGATAATGCCTGCTTTGTGAGAGGTAGTTCTGGACCCAAAGGAACAATGGAACCCTGTTCCTACAGGAGCAGGACCAGAGGTGCCGGAATCTCTATAATGTTCTCATACAAGTAAACAAGCAAGACTTTGCACCTTCATGAAGAGTGGATTAAGAGCTTTGCAGGCCTAGCACAGAGAGTTCCAAAGATTAGGTGTTTCCATGGTAGTACCCACTTTTATTCACTTCTTCTCTTAGGCTTGAATTATTTCCTCTCTCTAATAACACATCTAGCATTTAACTGCTTACTGCATGAAACCTCAGTAGATTGGTATCTCTCTATTATGGCTAAATCCTTAGGAATTAAGCTACCTATACCTCGTAATTACCTGACTGGCTCAGAATCACAGAATCAAAAGGACTTCAAAGGTCATCTTATCAAACCACTGCTCTATAACACATCTGACAAATGATTATCCAGGCTTCACTTGATTACCGCTCATTCTACTTTGAAATAGCTCTAATTGTTAGAAAGGTTTTCCCTATATCAAGCCAAAATCTGCCTCTCCGGTCACTTCCCCCCTTGCTCCTAGAAGCGAAGAGGGAGAGTTGGTGGGTTTAAGACTTAAGAATGGGACTAGGTCTATATCCCAAAGAGATCATATAAAAGGGGAAAGTACTTACATGTGCAAAAGTATTTATAGCAGCTCTTTTTATGGTGGCGAAGAACTGGAAATTGAGGGAATGCCCATCAATTGGGGGATGCTGAACAAGTTGTGGCATATGAATATAATGGAATACTATTGTGCTATAAGAATAGGCTTACATGAACTGATGCTGAGTGAAGTGAGCAGAATCAGGAGAACACTGTATGCAGTAACAGCAACACCAGCAATGATCAACCATGATGGACTTAGCTCTTCTTAGCACTACAATAATCTGAGACAATTCCAAAAGACTCATGATGGAAAATGCTATCCTACATCCACAGAAAGAACTATGGAGTCTGAATGCGGATTGAAGCATACTATTTTCACTTGGTTTTGTTTTCGTTTTTTCTTCGTGGTTTTTTCTTTTTGCTTTGTTTCTTCTTTCCCAACATGACTAATGTGGAAATATGTTTAACATGATTACACATGTATAACCTATATCAGATTTCTTGCCACTTTGGGGAGAGGAAGGAGAGGAGGGAGGGAGAAAAATTTGTAACTCAAAATCTTAGAAAAAATGAATGTTGAAAACTATCTTTACATGTAATTGGAAAAAAAATAAAATTCTATTTAAAAAAAAGAATTGAGTGGGGAGAAGAGTAGGGCACAAGAATAAGTCAGTGACCCAAGAATAAGGAGTGAAGAGAAAAGAAAAAGAAATGAAGAAGTAGAAGTAATCCAGGAGGATTCAAAAAGGAGGGAGATGAGGAAAAGGAGAATCCAAGGAGAAATCAGAGGGAATGTAGAAAGATACAAGCTTGAAGAGAACTTCAAAGAGGAGAAATCAAGAAGGAAGATGAAAGAAGTGAGAGGGAGATGGAGGAAGAAAGGAGGACACCAGCTAAAGTTGGGGGAGAGGGAATGAAGTAAAGCAGAAGAGGAAGCTCCCCCCACCAAAAATAATAAATTGAAGAGGAACAAGAACTCAAGACGTGAGAGGAATGTAACAGGGCGCTAAACCAATAAGCCCAGTCGTTATTAGCGGAACTCAAAAGCCCCTCTCCCTCTTACAGGAATGAAGAGATTTGTGGACAAATTAGAGAATTTAAGGAATTAAGCAGAAGCACAGACTCTCAGAGCTGAAGGGACCTCCATCTAATCCAACTCATGCCTAAACAAGACTCCACTCTACAACATACCCAATAAATAATCATAAAATCTTTGCTGAAAAAACTCCAGTAAGTTCTTTGCTTTAGGAATTCTATTCAATGTTACTATAACTCTGTTTAGAAATTTTGCCTTATGTTGAGCCTGTATTTTCCTCTTTGCGATTCAAATTTAATTCAACATTCATTAAGCACATATTCTTTTCAAGGCACTGTGCCAGGCAGTGGAGATACAAACAACAGCAACCCAAAAAGTGAAATTATCTCTGACCTCAAGGATTTTACATGAACTTTCTTGTTCTGTCTTTCAAGGCCATAAAACCATTTTCTATTTCAGATGAAAACTCTTCAAATACTGGAAGACAGATAAACATGTTCCCCTAAGTCTTTTCTTCTCCAGGATATACTTTACCAGTTCTTTCAATCAGTTCTCAAAGTGATGGGGTGCTTGTGCTTGGACCCTAATTCTAACATCACACTTCCCTGTAAGGGTATTGTTGGGGACTCGCTTACCCCACAACTCTTGTAGGGATCTCTCTGACCCCACAAAGACCTGATCTTGCAGGCAATGAAGGGACGGGAGCCAAGAATGGTGAGCAACTCCGTTTAATTAAGTCAGTGAACAGATTTTTACAGCCTTTATTACGTAGCACTAGGACTGCCTTGATCCGCCTACTCTCCGCCTACTCCCCGCCTACTCTCCTCCTATTCTCCTCCCCTTTCTTTCCCGCGCTCTTCCCATGATTCACCTGTGCACAGGTGAACCCGGAAAAGAACCCTGCACCACATTGCCAACAAGGGCGAGACCCTTCCTCCAAACTCCATCTTGTTCCTCCCATACCTCAGAGCCCTGAGGTTATCTCGGCTGGTTCTGGGCACGGAGGTCCAATGATGTTTTG
>JAQQSZ010003716.1:0-14367 GCA_028646595.1 Phalanger gymnotis
GGAAATGGGGAGAAAATTTGTAATTCAAACGCCTGTGAAAATCAATGCTGAAAACCAAACATGTCAAAAATAAATTAAAAAAAAAAGAGTAAAAAAAAAAAACTAAAATAGGGCAAATGGAAGCTAATGACTTTATGAGAAATCAAGAAATAACACAAAATCAAAAGAATGAAAAACTAGAAGACAATGTGAAATATCTCATTGGAAAAACAAGTGACCTGGAAAATAGAACAAGGAGAGATCATTTAAAAATTATTGGACCACCTAAAAGCCATGAGCAAAAAAAGAGAGAGAGAGATTAGACATCATCTTTCAAGAAATTATGAAGGAAAACTGTTCTGATATTCTAGAAGCAGAGGGCAAAATAAAAATTGAAAGAATCCACCAATCACCTGAGAGAGGTCCCAAAATGAAAACTCCCAGGAATACTATAACCAAGTTCCAGAGTTCCCAAGTCAAAGAGAAAATATTGCAAGTAACCAAAAAGAAATCAAGCATCATGGAGCCACAGTCAAGATAATACAAGATTAAGCAGCTTCTACACTAAAGGATCAGAGGACTTAGAATATGATATGCCAGAGGGCAAAGGAGCTAACAAAGAATCACCTAGGCAGAAAAACTGAGTAAATTTCTTTGCAGGGGGGTGGGGAGCATTCAACGAAATGGAGGGACATTCTTATATGGGAAGATATTATTTGTAACTCACATGACTTTTCTTATTATCAGAGTGCGTAGAAAGAGTATGTATATGTGTGTGTGTGTGTGTGTGTGTAGCCAGAAGGCACAGGTGTGAGTTGAATATGAAGGGATGATATCAAAAACTAAAATTAAGGAATGAGAGAGGAATGTACCAGGAGAAAGAGAAAATGAGAAGTAGAATGGGTAAATTATCTGACAAAAGAGGCAAGAAAAACAGTGAAGGGGAGAATGAGAAGAAATCAGTGAACCTTACTCACATTAGAATTGGCTCAAAAAGGGCATAACCTACACACACAATTAGGTATAGAAATCAATCTTACCATACAAAAAAGTGGGAGAGGAAAGGGAAAAGAGAATTATAGGCTGATAAAACATAGGGAAGATTATGGAAAGAGGTAGTCAGAAGCAGAACACTTTTGAGGACAGACAGGGTGAAAGGACATAGAAAATTCAATAAACTGGGTGAAATACAATGGAGGGAAATACAGTTAGTAATAGTAAATGTGAAAAAAAATTGAAGCAAGTTTCTCTGATAAAGGCCTTATTTCTCAAACATATAGAGAACTGAGTCAAAATTTTAAAACGTGTCATTCCCCAACTGATAAATGATCAAAAGATATAATCATTTTTTTGCAGATGAAGTAATTCAAGTTATCTATAGCCATATGAAAAAAATACTCTAACTCACTATTAACTGGAGAAGTGCAACTTAAAACAATTCTACATTATACATATTAGATTAATTAATAAGACATAAAAGATAAATGACATATTTTAGAGAGGATGTGGAGAAAATGAGATATTAATGCATGGTTGGTGGAGTTCTAAATTGATTCAAACACTCTAGAGCAGTTTGGAACTATGGCCAAAGGTTTATAAAACCATGCAAGTTGACTTAGCAATAACTCTACCAAATCTGCATCCCCAAAATGATTAAAAACAAAAAGAAAGAGACCTATATACATAAATATTTGTAGCAGTTCTTTTCTGGGGTTAAATAGAAATTGAGGGGATGTCTGTCAACTGGGGAATAGCTGAAAAAGTTATAGTATGTAATTACGATGGAATACTATTGTACTAAAAGAAATGATGAGGAGAATGCTCTCAGAAAAAGCTGGAAAGACCTGCATGGGCTGATGCAAAGTGAAATGTACTGTGTACAAAGTAATAGGAATATTATGAGATGATAAGTAGTGAATGACTTTGCTATTCTTACAATACAACAATACAAGACAACTCTGAAGGACTTATGATAAAAAATGCTATCCATCCCCAAAGATAAGAACTGATGGTGTTTGAATACAAAGCGAAGCATACTTTTTTTACCTTCCTTATTTTCTTGAATTTGTTTTTCTTTTGTATATTTTCTTTCAAAATATGATTATTATGAATATATTTTTTCATGACTTCACATGTATAACCTATATTGAACTGCTTGCCTTCTCAAGGAGAGGTAGTGGGCTGGGAGGAAGAGAATTTGGACCTCAAAGTTTTAAAGACAAATATTAAAAATTATTTTCACAAGTAATTGGGGGAAAATAAATGCTAAATAGCTATCAAAATCCCCCCAAAATAAAATATTTTATTAAGTGGAAAGAAGCAAGAGTTCCTTGAGCACTAAGAAGTTCATTTGTATATATCAAAAATAGAACTTGAATATAAATCTTCTTGGCTCTGAAGTTGGCCCTCTATGCACTGCACCAGTATTGTCAAATTCAAATATAAAGGGAGACACTAAACCTCACATAAGGATACCTGGGAGCTTCATATTGACATAGAAAACCACATATTAACATTATTTATATTCCATTATATGGTTATTTTGTCAAATATTTCTCTATTACATTTTAATATGTTTCAGGCCGAAGGCTTGTTACCTCCTTGTTATGTCATGCTGCAACTCTTTTTATTTTTTTAAATTTATTTTATTTTTAATTTCTGTAATAAGATAAGCATTTTCATAATACGGTATAATAAAAAAGATGATTACTCATGAAACTGCAAATCTACTATGTACAGCTTGCTATTACTATTAAATATACATGAAGTTATAAAGTAATGCTTTTGTATATTTTCCCCTTTTTCCTCCCTCCCCCACTCTAGAGATAGTCACCATTAGACAAATACAGATATATAGATAGAATGATAGCTATATAGATATGAAAATTATTCTATATACACTTCTATTTTAGTTCTTATTTATTAGTTCTTTCCCTGGATGCAGATAGTTTGTTTCTTCATATGTCCTTTATTATTAATCTAGTCACATGTGGAGACATGCCTGTTTGGGTATACTATCTAATGAAAACTGGTCATTTCCATTTCTCATTTATAGGATTGTAGATTTCCAGTTAGAAGAGGACGTACTGACCATTTCATCCAACTTCTTAATTTTACAAATGAGTAAACTGGCCACAGAGGGTGACTTGCATGGTGTATCTCTTAACTGTTGGAAACTTCACAGATTGTTTTTGGACCTGTGTCCTCAAAAAGAACAATGACACCAGGAGGGTGATTTTCTGACTTGCAAGTGAATTGGATTTAGAGGCATAGCTGTGTAAAGTAATCAGCTTCACTCTCTCCTCTAATGTCATCAGAGTCCAATGGAAAGACATAGGTTAGGATGACTGACAATAGTTTGTGATGGAGGAGAGGATTCCAGGAAGTAGGCTGAGTAGGTTAGAAAATTCCAAGTTCTCAAGATTTTCCCCAAATAAGGGAAAATAAGAGATAAGATTGCACCTTAGGGTGAACAAGGTGCGACGGGGATAAATAAGAATAGGGGCACAATGGGAGTCTTCCTGGGACAATTCGAGATCAGAAGAAAAATCCAAAGACAAGGTTTGGTCCCTTTGAAGAGCAAAGACCTCCAAGCTAGAGTCTGCTCTAACAACAAGCAACAAGCCACTTAAACAAGCTGCAAGCCCTGGGGTTCGTTGGTTTGAGAGGCTGTCTGAGCCCCAGCCCCTGGAACTTTTACCCCCAGGATAGTGATGCGAGTTGGCTGTCTGAGCCCAAGAAGATGAAAGGAAATTCTGCTAACTAGGAATGCCAGATCCAGCTGTGCTGCAAAGAGCTGTAGGGGTGAGGAGGAACCAATACACACCTGGTGAGTGCAGAAGCAATGGGGCACAGCCCCTGGCTGTGAGCACTTACAGGAGATTGGAGGTTTGGCTTGGGTTCCAGGCTAGAGGGCAAAACTGAAGATCTGGGGCAAGAGGCACTGTCCTCCATACCCCAGAGCTAGAGGTGATTACAAAAATTAAGCTATTACTGCAAAAAATGCACAGGCAAAGGAGAAAGAAAGAATCCAAGCATAGAAAGATGTTATGGGAATAGAGAAGGGTGAGGTTCATCTTCAGAGGAGGATATTGAAGTAAAGACACTCCCAAAGAGTAATGTCAAATGGTCATCCACCCCAAAAGGAATTCATAGATCTTAAAAAAGACTTTAAAAATCAAATGACAAAAATGGAGGGAAAACTAAAAATAAATTAAAATAAGAATAATCCAAGAAAAACAAGGAGATTACAAAAGTCTACCAATTAGAAAAGGATACCCAGAATGTTAAGGAAGAAAATGACACCCTGAAACACTCTGAAAATTTGAATTGTTCAAGGTGAAGACAGCAAAATTATAAGAGACCAAGAAATAATTAAACAAAACGTGAATAATGAAAAAAAAAACATAGAAGAGAAAGTGAAACAACTTACAATAAAAAAACAGATTTGGAGAATAGATCAAGAAAATACAAAATAATTGGACTAACTGAAACCTTTGATCAAAAAAAAAAGAATCTTGATGTAATAATACAAGAAACAATTAAAGAAAATTGTCCTGAAGCATTAGAGCAAGGGGGGAAGTAGAAATTGAAAAACTCCATCAATCACAACTTAAAAGATATCCTATGAGGAAAACTCATAGGAATATCCATAGTCAAATTCCAAAACTCCAGGCTCAAGAATAAAATATTAAAAGCAAGAAGAATAAACCAGTTTAAATATGACAGTCCCACAATTGTGTCGCACAAGACCTCGCAGTGGAGACATTAAAGGACCACAGGTCTTGGAACACTATATCAAAGAGCAAAAGAACTGGGGCTCTGGCCAAAAATATCCTACCCAGCAAAGTTAAACATAATCCTGAATGAAAAAAAAATAGATATTTGATCAACTGTCAGACTTTCAAGATTTTGTTAAAAAAAAAAACTGAACTTGAGGAGACTAGAGAAAGAGACCTTCTCCCAGGCCAGTCCTTCTCTGTGAGACAATCCTTCCCCAGGGACACTTGGCCCCTGGCTTCTTACCTGATTGTTCTTCCCCCAATCTCTACAGCCTTCCCTCCAGTGAGGGGCGCCATCTACCGCTACTACTCTGTCTGTCTCACCCCGCTGATCTCTGTTTCTGGATTTCTGAGCATAAATGTTTCTGTAAGCCATTTTTTTATCTGCTTGTTATCAGACCTCTCTTACCCCAAATAGGAAACTCTTCATAAATGTTCTTCCTGTTCTTAATGTTGCCTCTTCTGTGGGTCACTGCCAATGCAGACAGGAGTGAGGATAAGATCATTGGTGGTCAGACATGTATTCCCCACTCCCAGCCCTGGCAGGCCACACTGCTTATCAATCAAAATTTCCACTGTGGGAGTGTCCTGCTGTCCAATTGCTGGGTCTTCACAGCAGCTCAGTGTACCCACTGGAACCTTCGAGTGGTCTTGGGAAAACACAATATCAGGCCCTGGGAGCCCTATCACCAATGGTCAAGGTGAAGCACCGGGTTCCATACCCCAACTACAACCCCAGGACCACCTACAATGACCTCATGCTACTCTACCTAGAGAAGCCAGTGAGGCTGACCCACCAAGTTCAACCCATCCAGCTGGCAAAAGACTGTGTCAATCCCAGCACAAGCTGCCTGGTGTCTGGCTGGGGTACCTTGTCCAGTCCTTTTCCCATATATCTTAGCACCCTCCATTGCCTGGAGATCAATGTGATATCTGAGGAAAAATGCAAAAGTGCTTACCGCAAAACCATCACTCCCAATATGGTTTGTGCTGGGAACAAGGAAGGTGCGAAGGTGGCCCCTTGCTCTGCAATGGAGCCCTGCAGGGCCTGGTGTCTTGGGGCATGGAAGACTTCACCCTGCCCTGGTATCCCAGTGTTTATACCAACCAGTGCCGTTACCAGGACTGAATCCTAAAGGAAATGCAGAACTATTGAGAACTCCCCCTACAGCCCCATAGGATTGCCCATTCCAACCTATCCCCAGTCCTGCCCTCTCGGACAGGTGGCGTGAAACTACAGCCCAACATCCTACAAAGGAACCTCCTCCTCCCCCAAGGACAGGACTCAACCATCCTGACTTACCAACCATGGACCTCTCTAGAGGACACAGATTTCCTTAGACCCATCTATAGTCTGGATTTGCATGCAAAGGAACCAAAAGGATTTAGAGATGGAAAGGTCTTAAGACCCCGAAAATAGCAGGTCTGGAAAAGAACCTCCAATTTTTACAAATGAGGAAACTGAGGGTAAAAGTAACCTCCTAATGTCACATAACTAGCATGTAACAATTCAAGACTAGTGTTCTCTCCCTGATCCTGGGGTCTGAAGGCAGATCTATCCCCAACCCCCCATGTACCCCAGCCCCTGTAATTAATCCACTGCCCTGCTCAGGTATCCAGAGTAATAGTCAACTTAGCATGTCCCTCTTGGTCACTCCTCCCCCAACAGTCTTAAATTAATAAAACCTATGGGACTTCCTTTGCGAAAAAATAACTGAACTTAATAGAAGATTTGACATACAAGAGCCAAAAGAAATATAAAATACATACAACAGACCATTACAAGAGATTCAGTAAGGACAGAACATTTATTTTTTGTATGTATAAAATTTGAAATGTATGTCTGAGATTCTTATTAATAATTAGGTAGCTCATAAGAAAGATTGGAGTAAACCTGAGCATAGTAGGAATTTAAAAATTAAAACTATTTAGAAACAGCTAAAAAGAATAATTATTTCATACAAAAGAGGCCCAAGAGGAAAAATTGATACAGAAGAATTAGGTCGGTGTGGTGATAATGTGATTAAAGATCTTCCTCATCCATTCAATAGGGTCTTTACTTAAACCCTTTTCTTACTAGGTGGGAAGCCCCATGCCCCCACCCTTTTACCTACTAGGCATGAGGCCCCACTACCCTTTTGCTAATTAGGTCAGGAGAGGTATGAAGCCCTCAGAGCCTTAAGGAGAAATGCTAAGACCAGAGCCAATTGTATGTGCACTGAGTTCTAGTCAATCTGATTTGCATTAATTCAGCCAATCAGAGACCTTGAGCTCTAGCCAATCAGATGCCAGCTAGAATTGTATATGAAGAGAGACCAGAGTGTGAGAGTGGCAGAACTGAGAAGCCGAATTGAGAAGCAGACATCAAGGAGACAGCGAGGCAGCAGACATCAAGAGGGCATTGAAAGGCAGACATTGAGAGAGTGCCAGCATCGAGAGAGATGACAGAGCAGAGAGTGCAGACCAGAGAATTGCAGAGATCAAAGAGCTGAGAATCTACAGAATCAAGAGATTGGAGAACTCAGAATCCAGAGAACCAAGGAGACTGCAAAGACTCCGAGAAGTGCAGGTGCTGTCAGAACTGTGGGAAGAGGAGGCAGGCAAGCAGACAGTTAGGATTCCTGAGTGATTGTTTATAGGAAGGCCCTAGCAGGGAGGAAGGTTACAGGATGACTTTGTTCCTTGCTATAATACTGTGTTATAATTTCCTTGTTCTACATTGATATGGACATACTGGTTTTGGAATATAATTACTACTATATCGAATTGGAGTTATTGGTCTTGGGATTTGATACTCTAGTATCTAAATAAATATTATACCTCCTCTGCCTTCTACCTAGAGAGTTTTTCATACTTTGTGATTCTGAACCATACAGGCATTTTCATGGTCATCCTCCAGGTCATGAATCTTGCCTTTCTGATACAGTAGGGGAGGAGAGATGGTAGTTCTGGTAACTTACTTTAATTGGTAATGGGTTTAAGAGGAACAACACACATATATTTAGAACAATATAAAAGTCTTCTAAATTCAGAGGAAATAAAATGTTAGGGAGATAGGGAAGGGGGAGAGGTCAAAGGAGGCATCTTGGGGGGGGATGAAGGAATAATTAAAAGGGGATATAGAAGGCTGTTTAGATTTATGGGAATGGTAGGATACTGAAGGCATTGTAAGGGCAAGCAAAGTGAGACTTTTTACTGTTTTTTTTTTCTTTTGGAGTGTTTCTCAGCACTAAGGCAATCAAGTGCATTTGTTTGAGTCTTGCCTTTGTTTGTAGAAAGGCCCACGCCCTTTTGCTAGCTAGTTTACAAAAAGTGTAAAACCCTCAAGAAGTGTTAACCCTGAGGAGGTGTGAAACCCTTGAGAGTTGTGAGGTGCTCTGACCCTAAAGAAGTGTATATGTTCTCTGAGATAGCATTTTCTTTGGGGCTCACTCATTGGAAGAGTGTTGGTTCAAGACTCTGGGTAGCTGTTAAGGAGCCCCCTGGCTTTGAAAATCCAGATGTTAGTGCTTCTCTGTCTGGTACCAATGTATGTAATATCTTGGTCAGAGAGCTAGAAGTTTGTTTGTTGATTTGTATTATTTTGTTCTGTTTATAATTTCTGCTTATAATTTCTGTTTGTGTTTTCTTTGAAGTTCAGCATGCTGACTTTTCCCCCTGAACTAAGTAAATTATGCATATATGTATATATATATATATATATATATATACATATATATATGTTTAATTAAAGTGAGATTGTAAACTCCTTAAAATTGTTTCCCTTAGGAAAGCAGATCAAAGAACCTGTGCTATGTAACAAGAATGTTGCTAGCAGCTACTATGGCTATGTAAGACCAACAGCAACCATCACACAGAAGGGCTGCTCACACAGGTTCTCTAATCTGTTTTTCTAAGGAAAGCCACTTTTAGGGGTTAGTAATCTCAGTTTAATTAAAAACATACGTATATCATTCACTTAGTTAAAGGGGAAATGAATTTCAGGGCAAATACAAACAGAAATTACAACCATCAACAGACAGACCTTGTCTGATTCAAATCACAATTCATAGTTACCAGAGAAGCACCAACATCTGGGTTACCAAGCTGGGGGGAGGCGTTTGATGGCTTGCCCAGAGTCTTGTCACCCACATTCTTTCAATCAGTATATCCCCAGAACAAAATGCCAACTTCAGATCTTATATACTCACCTCAGGGCCCTGGGGGCTTGAGGCTCACCATTTAGGGTGTGGGAAAGCTGTGGAATCACCAATGCCACATCATATATAATTCAATGACTCTCGATTGTCTTAGTACTGAGAAATACTCCAAGACAAAAAAAGATCCCTCTTTACCTGCCCTATTCAAACAAAGCCCAGACTCATTACAGGCACTTAAGAGAAGAACAGCAAAAAACCCTGTCCTGATTAACATTACCTGCTAGCAGCCCTCCTGTATGCTGGTTTTATTGGCCTTACACAACCACAGTAGCTGCAAGTAACATTGTTACAGGCATCATTGGCAGGGAATAGGCAAGTAATGGGAGGGCAAGGTAGTGGGTAGAAGTAAAGTAGAGGAAGCAGGAGGTATAGGAAAAAAGAGATAGAAACATAAAAACAAAGATCAGGAGTAAAATTTGTTTGAGAAAGTATATGTCTATATATGTATGTATATATGTATTTGTGTGTGTATATATCTATAGCTATGGAGAAACATATCCCAACTTAATTGTAGCATTGGGGCAGGAAGAGAGGGAAAAAAGAACAAACTATGAAGTGCACAGCAGAAAACAGAAGAAAACGTACAAGGAATCAAAGAAAAGATGGACAGCTCTTAACACAACGTGCAGTATTTATCACACAGGTTTTTTGAAATGAAAATTTACTGTTACCTGTTTTGAATCCTCTCACAATCTGCAATGCACATGACATGCTTTTTTTTTTCCTTTCTTACTTTATATTTAAGTTCCAATAAGTTTATTATATGTTTTTATTTCTTTTATCTGTTCTGTATTTGTGTACTGGTGTTTGAGTCTAAAATAAATTTAATTTTTAAAAAAAATAGCCTTTGATGCAGGGACACACCTTTGCTTTTTTAAACTGAGATTTTTCCCAGGTCTCAGTTTTTCTAAGGCAACACCCAACCAGGAATTAAAGTCTAGGTAAGACATGAGGCAAAAGATGGTCTAGTCTGCCTTCACAAAACAATCAGTCTGAGAGGGGAAGACCCTCAGAGTTCCTGGTCAGAACAGAAACAATTGCCATTTATGCTTATTCTGAGCCATCAAAACCCAAACAATGAGCAAGTGAGGTTTGGGCTGGAAATGATTACTGGTCAATCAGTGAGAGTCAGGGTGATTGGGGTTTAAAGACAGAGACAGATAGTTCCATGTACCTCATTATGAGGGTGAAAGAAGAAGGAACCTTTCTGTCCTAATGAACCAGATTTTGAACACTGTTTTCCATCCTCTCCTTTGGGTGAGACAAACTGTCCTTCCATTGCTCTATCTCTTCTCTTAGAGGTTTGTTCCTGAGACAGTACCATGGTATCATCCCCTTAGCCACCAATACTTCCTCAAACCAGTTTATTTCTCAGTTTAATGTTGTATAAAAGCATTTGTTTCCAGAGGACTGGATAACTGAATGCATTACATAGCCAAAACTCATCTTCTAATGGTGAAACCTTTTAACCAAGTAAATCATTTTTATTGTTGGAAATGATTTTAACATATTAGCATGTCATCAAAATCTTGGATTGATGGATTTTCTTTATACCATACTGCCACTGTCTTCTATTACTAAAGTGTTTCCATGCCAAAATTTTTGCAAATCAGAAATAATTTCCACCAACCTATGTCTTATATTCTATATTTTTCATCTTTCATTCCTATGGAGCTAGTATCAAAAATTTCCTGACACGTTTCTCAATTAATGACAAGTGATTTACATGACTATATCAAATCCGTACAACCTCCTCTCTGTTATTAAATCATAACTTTACCTCTTCTCTCACACACTTTCTTGCAGAGCCTCCCAAACACTGAGTTAGTTCTAGCAATGTGTGTAATCAACCTCATCAACTTCGTGTACATTCCTGGAAAGTATACTGCCAAGATAAGTGGGCTTATCCACAGTATTCAAAATTTCTCCATTTGCTGTAACTGATGGTTCCATGTATGGATCATGTGGTGCTGGCCGGTGGAGAATCTCTCTTTTCTGGGTATAGTAAGGCCAAAATGAGCACAAGCAGCAGAAATCTCATCCATATGTCACTGCATCTCAGCTTCAAACACTGCATTGAGTGTATAATCATCTGCAAACAAAAAGTCATGCACCAATTCTCTCTCCACTTTAGTCTTGGCTTGTAGCCTTTTCCAAGTTAGCTGACTTTGATACCATTTTCATGCTCTTTAAAGGCATTTGACAACATCTCTGAAAACAGCATGCTAAAAAAAAACATGGCAGCAAGCACACAGCCTTGCTTAACTTCATTGGTGACTGGGAAAGTGCAAAAGCATTTTCAATTATCCCAAATTTGTGCAAACATGCTGTCATGGAACTGACGTACAATACTGATTCACTTCTCTGGGCAATCAAATTTTCCCAAATTCCCACAAGCACTCACAATTCCCAGTATTAAAGCCCTACAAAACTGAAGATCTACAAAGCCATTGTGCTGAACTCATTGTTATATGCCTGTGAAATCTGAACAGTATACCAGCACCATTCCAGGAAATTAAATCACTGTCTTAGGAAAAGTCTGAAGATCACCCAGCCAGATAAGATACCAGACACTGTGGTCCTTTCTTGAGCTGAATTGCCTAGCATTCAAAACTCTACTGCAGAGAATGCAACTGTGACACGCTGGCCGAATTGTTTGAATGCCAAAAGTATATTTACCTAAAAGACCATTATAATTCACACAAATCAAAATCTACACTCTCAAGGTATCTCTGAAGAATGTTGAAGTTGATTATGAGATACGGGAGACTTCCCAGCATGGTGGGCTCACATCAAACAAGGCATTGTTAAGCAAAGAAGAATTGCGGTAGCTCAAAAGAAATGTGTGATGCACAAATTTAGAGACATCTTCATTCCAAATGTTCTTACAGACTATTTGTGCCTGACCTGTAGAGCCTTCTGAGCTCACATTTCTGATCAGCCATAGTTGGACACACTGTACCTTCACCTAACAGAGTGATATCATGTGGTCCTCTTCAAGAACAAAGGACAACAACCGATGAAACATAATTTTATACTCTTCTTCCTAATTATTCCTTTGCTAATAGGATTTGTTGTATGTAATATTCATAAATCGGTTTGGTGATGCATAAAGTGGAATGCTATTCTTAAATTGTTTCAGAAATTGATAACTGTTGGCATGAATGATGTCTCTGCTTTATAACTTTCATATGTCTACCTCAATACCTCCTTTTACCTCTTTTTTGCATATTTATTTTTGTATTTGTATTTCTATATTTATTTTTAACATTCTTTTTTTTAAATTTTGAGTTCCAAGTTCTCTCCCTGCCTCCAGCTCCTCCCCTACCTGTCAAGAAGGAAAGCAATATGATACCCATTTTACACGTGAAGTCATGAAAAATGTATTTCTATATTAACCTTGTTGAAAAAAGCATGAAATACAAAGTGAAAAACAATATACTTTGATCTGTACTGAGAGTTCATTAGTTCTTTCTCTGCAGTGGATAGCAATTTTCATCATACATCCTTTGGATTCGCCTTGCATAATTTTCTTTGTTGGAGTAGCTAAGTCTTTCACAGTTTATCATTATTATAATATTGCTTTTAGTACAGACAATGCCCTGCTTCTGCTCACTTCATTTTGCATCTGTACATATAAGTAATCCCAGGGATCTTTTTGAAACCAACCCCTCTTGCCATTTCTTATAACACAGTAGTATTAAATCAAAATCATATGCCACAACTTGTTCAGCCATTCCCCAATTGATGGCTATCCCCTCAATTACCAATTTTTTGCCACCACAAAAGAGGTATTTACCTATATTTAAGAAAAAAGGCTATTTATAATGCTGCTGAAACTTATATCCCTTTGGAAATCACCAAGTGCTTAACATTCAAAGTCCTCCATTATTTTGGCATTTATGTTCTGCTACACTCTTTAGCACATTCTATCTTCTAGTTATCTACTCCCTTATACCCTCCAAAGTATGTCAGTGGTGAAGTTCAATGAATAGAGTGGAAGCCAAAATGGCTATTTATATGGGATAGATTAAAACTGGGAGGGACCTTGAGAAGCAACTAGCCTAATGTCCTTATTTTATAGGTGAGGGAACTGATTCAGAAAGGTTCAGTAACAAGGTCACACAGGAAGCAAGCAACAGCATTAGGATTCAAACCAAGGTCTTTTGATTCTAAATCCACCATTCTTTCCATTGCCTCACACCATCACCACCAAAAAGATCTCTAAGAGTAGCAAGACACATCAGACAATTACAGCTGTCATCAATGAAAACAACTCCTGTGGATAAAGAACCAGTCATCTCTACCAATTGCCAACAATCTCTACTATCTACTGCAATCAGTCAGGCAAGCCAACCTAGATGAAGCAACTCAGCACCCTAAAGAGGAGGCTAGAGTCAGTATGAGCCAAGCAAGTCAAACAAACTCAACCATTTTGATGATCATCTCCCCATAGATCTTGATGGGGATATCCCAAGACCTTGAATCCAAGCCCTGAAAATAGTGACATTAAATAATAAAAGTAAAGAAGAGGCACTGCTATGCCACTGTACCCTGAGGTACGGTGGGACTTTTCTAACTTGCAGATGAAACCTTTCATATTTGTTTTATCCTCCAATAGAATGCGAGCCCTTAAAAAACATTTTTTTTCTATTTACATTACCAGTGTTTACAACAATGTTTTACATGCAGAGAGCACTTAACTCATGTTTTCTTCATTCATTCCTCTATTCACCTTGCTCTGTACATTTCATTACATTTCTGGGATGTCCCTCTGTAGTGATTACCAACAAACTCTGTACCTATTTCATATGACAGAGTCATCTTTGAAAACATAGACTAGAGTACTCCTATTTTCACAACTTTTTCTATTTTCATAACTAGTTAATATATTCATTCTTGACACCAGTAAGAGAGGTCACATAGCCTCTTCCAATTTTTTGGGGGGAAATCATAAATTAAAATAAACAATATGAAAGTATTTCAATTCATCAGCATCAAATCTAGTTTGATCTGCTGCTCCCAATAAATACATCTGCATTTAATTTATGTCTCAATCAATCAAATTAGCATCCATTGTGTTGCAGGGATAAAAACTCACAATGAAAATCTCTGCCATCAATGGGTATATATTCTATCTTTTAAAACCTGCTACATTATGTACTCTAGACTCAACAACTACCAGCTTTCTGAAACTTAAAGTTATTCATTTGACAATTTGCTAAAATCATTCAGAACAGTGATTCTCAGTGTGAGTTTTGGAGCCAGCACTGGGATGGCAAGACCTTTTCAAGGAGTTCACATGGTGTGTTGTTAAGCAAAATTGTCTCATTAGCATGCCTTTTGTTTCTTTTGAGTGGAAGTACTTTCAGCTGTTAAGTGCTAAGCCCCAGGCCCAGGGCCCTGGC
>JAQQSZ010003717.1:0-14367 GCA_028646595.1 Phalanger gymnotis
GGGGAACAGGGCAACCAGAGTGTACGCCATCTTGGAGTGGGGGGGTGGAAATGGGGAGAAAATCTGTAATTCAAACGCATGTGAAAATCAATGCTGAAAACTAAACATATTAAAAATAAATTTAAAAAAAAAGAAAAAAAAGAGATTAGTTGTTGCAGCATTGGGGGTTTTGGGGTCATTGAAAAATATGTTATTTTCTAAATGTAATCCAAGTTAATCATTTCTTCATATTCTATTCTAGTACAAGCACAATTTTAATATTTATATATTACCTAAAATACATTTGTTGATGGAATAATGTGGTCACCTGCCTTTCCAACAATGTCATTATATGGACAATATGTAGTATACGTGTTTTTATTTCCACTGCTCTTCCAGTCTTTATGATTAGACCCAACTCCTTTATGTTATCATGGCTTTCGTAATTGGTGTTTTTGAACTGGACTTGTGATCATTAGTATAAAGAGCTCACAGCAGGGAACCAGCAGAGGAAGAAATGGATCCTATGTCTTTCCTGCTTCTGAAACCAGTTCTCTCTACCTTTGATGCATCACCTCTCTTTGCTCAGACGGTGCTGTTTCCTCATAAGACATCAATTTTCAGGAAAATAATTGAACTTGAATTTTTCTGGCCCTCCTAGTATGGAATCTGATATGTTTTGATGTACATATCAGGACTATCTCTTCAAAAAGAAGACAACTTAAGACTTCCTTTTACTTCATAAGTAAAATTATTTTTTAAAATCAGTAAACAGAACATGGTCATAGATTCTCTACATTTCTCAGACAACTCCATGGCTATAAGATATAGGCCACTGCAGGAAAAAAAAAATAAACAAAAACCTGTCTGTTCCCTTCTTAAATCTGAAAAATGAATGCATGGATAATTGCAATAAAGAGTTTATAGAGAAGAGAAAGCAGACATATGTGTTGGTGACTTTCAAAGTATTTTTTGTGATTATCTTGTTTTGTTTTAGTTTTGATTCATTCCTTGACAAGTGCCTTTCATTATTTTTTCAACTTTCTTGAATCTTCAAATCTTTAAGAAATCTTGAGAATTAATTCCTGAGTTCTTTAAAAATTTTGTCTGCTCCAGCATGTGTTTCTCCTTTGTAATTCAATGGGCCCAGACACTCATTCTGAATTTATTGTCTTGAGAGGCATTTTTGCTCCTTAAATGAAATAATTAGAAGGAGAATTAGGAAACAGAATATCCCATTTCATTTTTGTAGATAAGATCCTTATAAAAATCACCACAAAACTCTGGCAGGTACAAGATATTTTAAAAATTCAACTCAGTAGATATTTATCAATTTTTTTACTGTATGCAAAGCACCGAGTTTGATATTGAGTATAAAAATAGCAACTAGGCAGTTCCAGCCTTCAAACATCAAGATAAGATAAAAAGCATTTGTTAAGTATTATCTATGTGCTAGGAACTGTGCTAAGTGCTGAAGATACAGATATAAGCAAACAGAACAGCAGACCTTGTCCTCAAATGGTTTACATTCAAATTGGTTAAGAAAACACATAAAATAGGTTTTATAGTGAAGGAAAGAGGGCAATGAACCCTTGCATTGGTGTGGTGGCAACTTCTGGAGTCAGAAGCACAACTAGGATGGAAATGAGGCTTAACCAGCCTATGTCACAACCCAAAATGGAAGGCCCTTGAAGGAACTCATGAATAATGGCAGCAAAGTGACATAGTAAAGGGATGTTCTGTAAGCAGAAAGGTCCAGACACAGAGGGAATTTCCAGAATAGAAAGGCACCTAAGCCATGGTGTTGAAGATCAAAGAATTAGATACACAGGAGGGGAATGATATATGGTCTACCTTTGCTTTTGTTCTCCAAAATAGCTAACTAGTTAACTATATTTCCATTTGAATAATTGCATTTATTCTGTATATTGATCATCTGGCTCTTATTTTACTCTGAATTAGTTTATTTAAAATTTCCTACAGTTTTCTGAGTTCTAGTCTAGGCCTCCAACTCCAATTTTTGGTAATTGCCCTGTGCAATGATAGGTGAACTTTACTTTATGTTGCCCAGTTACAGGCTTCCATGTACCAACATTATCTATACTATCCTCCCTCCCTCACTCCTCACCTTTCCAGTTCTCTTTGAAATATTTTCTTAAGGGCAAGGATTGTCATGTTTATTTGCATTTTTATATCCAGCAGGTTGGTTGTTGGGTTGGTTGTTTGGTTGCTGTCCTTCATTCTCAAAGAGGACCAAGATGACATACTGTTAGAGTCAAATTACAGTGTGTCTGACTATGAATAATCAGACCAATATAAGCCTGGAATGCTCTACCACAGGTCAGGCATAAGTAGTTTATGTGAGCATTTGGGGTGGATTCTCCAAATTTATGCATCTTGAGTTTCTTTTGAGCTACTTAATCCAGGATATAGTACAGTATTGGACACATAGTAAGTAACTGACAATTTTACCTATTTAAATATCTTTCTACATCTCTATATTCATTATTTCTTAGAGCATGACAATATAATAATATTCTATTCAATTGTTATGGAATTTTATTTAGCCATTACCCAATTCATGGGCAACCACTTTGTTTCTTGTTCTTTCCTGGAGCAAAAAACAATCATGGTGAAGAGAGACAAAAAAAGGAAAACAAAAGAATAATGTTATAATAATTATAATATATATATTATATATATATGTATATATGTGTGTGTGTATATGTGTGTGTGTGTGTGTGTGTGTGTGTGTGTGTGTGTAGGGTATATTTCACCCTAACCCCAGTATTCTCCAGTACGCTTAATAGGATTTGGGGATTTCTAAGCATTCTGCCAATGACTATGCCCCACCATTGGTGTTCCCTAACTTGTAGGGTATAGGTCCCATGCACCCCAGTTCCATTTATTCACTAACAGTCATATTAACCTTAAGAAAGGAACATAGACTTCAAAATATGATACCAATATACAAATGTATTACACAACACTGACTGGCTACAACATTCCATCTGGAATCCTGTCTCAGAGGTTGCTATGTTTCAAATTCCCAGGTCTGGGGAGATTGCTCCCAGCACCTGAAAGTGAGAATGAACAAATGCAAAGAACATAACAGAAGCCCCAGACCAAGAGAAACCTTGAAATCAATGGGTAAAAGAGAGAACAGAGGAAATAAGTCCTTGCCTTCTCACCAGTTCAGTTCATGCCATGTATACTATGAGTAAACTGTCATCTTCATGCTCTATTCTCTGGACAGTAGTAGGAAAGAACATGGAGTGGGAGGACAGAAAAAGGTGGTGAGAGAGACAGACAGACAGACAGAGAGAATGAATCATGCAATGCTATGCTTTTCAATCTATTACTAGGGGCAGAATGCCTAACCAAATGTCAGATTGAGCTGATTCTAAAATATAAAATAAATAACTTTGAATATACAAAACTTAAAAGTTTCTCCACAAACTAAATGTATTTAGAATCAGAAGGGAAATAATTGATTAACCAAAAAAAATATAGCAATATATAGCAAATAGAGATGATTTCTCTCTCTCTCTCTCTCTCTCTCTCTCTCTCTCTCTCTCTCTCTCTCTCTCTTTCTCTCTCTCTCTCTCTCCTAAGATGTATAATTAAATTGTTAACAAAAATAAGAGTAATTTCTCAAATTCATGGTCAAAGGGTATGAATAGGCAGTTCTCAAATGAAGAAATGCAAATATGTCAACAATTATATGAAAACACTTTACAAATCCCTGGCAATAAGAGGAATGTATATTTAAAAAAAAACAGCTTTGAGATTTTGTCATGCTGCAAATATATTGACAATTATGATGAAAGAGGGAAATAGCTATTATCAGAAAACTTATAGAAAGGCTATAACATCAATGCACTGTTGGCAGATCTTTGAATTGGCTTGACATGATTGAAAACAATTGGGAATAATATCCAAAAGTCACTAAACTGCACATGCCCTTTGACCAAATGATACCACTAAGAGGTATTGACCCCAAGGAAGTCAAAAAAAGAGGGAAAGGATCCATACATTCGGAAACATTTATAGCAACATTTTATGTTTTTTCAAGGACCTAGAAACAAAATGCATGTCCATCAACTGAGGAATGGCTGAACAAATTATGCTACATAAATATAATGTAACTTTTTTATTCCCTATAAAATGATGACTATGACAATTTCAGAGAAATATGGAAAAATGATCATGAATTTAGGAATAAATAAATGTTTATTAAGTACCAGAGGTAGAAGACAATCTGCCCTCAAGGAGAGGAAAAAGAACTATATAAAAACAAGGTAAACACTGAATAAATGGGAAATAATTAACATAGAGAAAACACTAAAATTAAGAGGAAGTCAGGATGGGTTCCTTTAGAATATAGATTTTTAGATGTAACTTAGAAGAGGTTAAGGAAGTCAGTAGGGAAAGAAGAGGAGGGAGAGAATTCCAGTCATGCAACACAGTCAGATAATATTCAACTTAATGAGCAGAATCACATGAACATCTTATTTCATGACTATAATCATAATATAAAGAAACAGCTTTGAAATGCTTCAGTACTTTGGTCAAAGAAGTGGCCAACAATAACATCAAAAAATGGCTGAGGAAATATAATTGTCCCATCTTGGCAGAAATACAGAAGTAGATATGTACCAGTCTTCTTGAAAACACTTAGTCTTGTCTTATGATGGACCCAGGGTAATTACCCTGAAAGTAGTTTTTCTTTCCATCTTAGAGAAAGAAAAAAGCAAGAATGAAAGTAGGCCTAGAGGGCAGAGTTTGAGGCTAGAGTAGGTCAAACAGAGGCATTTAAGAAAGAAGAGAAAAGAGAAACACATAGAAAGGAGGAAGGTATAAATGCTTTTCCAATTTTCCTTTCATGAATAAGCAGAGGTGCCAGCAGCAGTGGTGTTGACATTAGCAATTTATCTGCACGAACCCAAACTTCCCCTAAAGGTAAAACGACAAACTAGCAAATTGTCAGAAATTGATTCCTCAGAAATGTTTGCTTATGTTCACTGAGATAAAAATAACAGCAGTAACAACAATAAAAGATACATAGATGAACTAGGGTTCTTATCCCCTTCTCTTATTGTTGGTTAGTCATTTCAGTCATGCCTTACTCTTTGTGATCCTATTTGAGGTTTTCTTGGCAGATGCTAGAATGGTTTGCCATTTACTTCTCCATATCATTTTACTCATGAGGAAACTGAGGCAAACAGGATTAAGTGACTTTCCCAGGGTAACATAGCTAACAAGTGTCTGAGGCCAAATTAGAATTCAGAAAGGTGCTTCTTCCTCTCCAGGCTTATTACTCTGCCCACTGCGTCACATACCTGCCTCTTAAAATACTTTAACTAGGTATGACTGTCATCTGTTTCCAATTCTCTAATTTTCCTTATAATTCTACTAAGAGGACCAAAAGGGGGCATTTGTGAAAGAGGACACCAAAGACTACCTCTGATCAATTTAATTTCTCCTGAACACCTGCAATTGATTCTTTTTGTTGCAATTCTTTCCATTTTCTTTTTTTGGTGACATGAGGGAGTGGTACTTTCTGAGAGCCACAAAAGGAAGAGTGAACTTTTCTAGCACAAAGCTGGTATCTCAACCCTCCCACAGAACATTGTCAGGGAGCTTTTGTGTTCCCTGGGAGCATGCTAATAAAGAGCAAACAGAAGAGAAGACTAAATAATTTCTGTTATCTTAGAGGTTACTTATGTATTTTCAGAAATTGCTAATGTGGTGATTTTTTGAACTCTACAAATTTCTATGAATAGGGATTTTGTGTGTGTGTGTGTGTGTGTGTGTGTATACAATCATATATATACACATGTGTATATATAGACGTATATGTGTGTGCATATACATATATTTCTACAATGCCCACATATACATATTTGATAGGCGCTTAGTGAATGGTGATTCACATAAAAATAGCATCAATAAAGCATTATGCATGATAACATAGAAGGAAAACAAGTTAAAAAGATGCTACAAGTGTAATAGTTTGGGACTCTCTTGCTGAAAGAGGGAAAGAGAGAGAGGAGGAAAGAGAGAGGGTGTGTTAGGTTCAGAAGTTAATAATAGATTATTAGGGGGTTAGCTAACTAGGTAGTATAGGTAGTAGCTAAATTGTAAGTAATTTGAAGTGAGAAGGAGAAACAATGCTGAGAATACCATGATTTGCAAAACATGGAAATCACAGTGAAATCGCTTTTTAATAGCAGAAGTCAAAGGCGGATTACAGCAGAAATCTATGGGATCTGGAATGTAAAGGAGACTGGGTGCATGAACTGGGATGAATAGTGCAATTTTGAAGCAAAGAAGGAATGAATTATGAAACAAAGTGATCTGAGAACTTGCGAGGACACAGAGTACCATCACAAGAGTCATGTAGAAGCTTCAAGGTTTATAAAATTAAAGTTCATAGAAACATTTGAGTCAACTGAACTTGGGAATGTTCTCGATTCGGTGTCATAGTAAAGTGATAACCTGTAGGTCAAGAAAGTTGTGATGCTTAGAAATAAGGGACAGAGAAAATGAGATTTCAGAAAGGAGAAGAGTGCTTAGAATTTGAATCAAAATGTAGAGCATTAGAAGAACTAGTACTAGAAGTCTAGATCAATGGGAATAGGAATTAGAGCCAGGAAAGGAAGGAGAAAAGCCAGGAATAAACAATAACTGGGCTACCATCCAGAGCAATATGGTAGAGATTGGAATAAAGGTTCCATTGGGACTGGGAAGGAATGGAGCCTGGAACACTGATTCAGAATTTATGAGGATTTCACTTAAATTTGAAAGGGTGAATGAAGGACCAGTGATAGCAGAATTCAAGCCTGTAGCATGTTTTAGTAAAAAAGGCAAATTCTTAGGGTCTTTTAGCAATATCGAATCTAAAGGTTTTTTAATAGACTTTTCTCATGCTTTTCTAATATGAAACAAAAATCACAGTGCCTAAAATTCTAAATATCAAATTATTTTGGCATTCATTCATCTATTTCTTCACTGTTTAATATATTTATACACAAAATACAAGATACTAAGAAAGTGACAAAGATAATTAGTACAGGATCTGTATCCTTCTAGAGTTTACGTTCTCATGATCTGTTCATGAATTAATCATGGACTTATAGTTTGTTGTTGTTGTTTTAGTTTACACATCATTTACTTTTTTAGGAGGCATATATATTATTTTTCTTCTTTTCATTACCTTGGGAGCAAAGACTATGGCAAACTCAGATGTTTCAAAATTAATCATCCTATTATTCTTTCAATAGAAGGCAGTAATTTCTTAGATGCTAGTATGATGGATAATATGCTATTACTTATTGGCACTACTGCTATTTACTAGGAATTTTCTCCTTATTTTATTATTTTCTCCAGTAAAGGAAACTCTGATTTAAGCAGGTGTCATTTTTAATTGTAGTTTCTGATAAAGGGAACTGTTTTATCACCATAAAGAAAAAGTATAGATCTGAGTCCATCATAAAATTTTTGAAAATGAGAGAGCTATTGTAGTGCCAATGCAAAGCAGCATCTATGGTGGTTACGAATATGTTGGTGTAGTTCTGACTCATAAAATATAACAGACTGTTTTAATTTAAGGCAGAACCAACCCATGGCAATGTCTGTGGGTGGATTTGAACTTGGATCTACCTGACTCCATTTCTTGGACTCTATCTGCTATGCCACTTAAAAATTTAATAAACATGAAAGATTTACATCTCACACAGGAAAGATTTTCTTAAGTGGAGCATTTATAAGATAATAATAATAATCATGTACTTCGGTGAAAGTCATCTAGATGAAAACAAAATTTGGGTCAATTTATCCAAAACCCCAAAATTTGGGTTAATGGAAATACCTAAAATATTCAGATCTTTTCAATCTTTATTTTTAATTTGGGTATCATATAGAAAGATCCAAAAGATCAACTATTTGAATAAATTAAAAATTGTAATTACAATTAGAGGTAAAATTTGAAAATATATTTATATTATGAATCATGGGATATAAATCATATAATGTATTTGAATAATGTTTAAATGAATGCAAGCATTTAGTAATCTATATGGCAACATACAAGACAAAATTCTAATCTTCCTTTTTACTCTGAAACTCTTACCTAATATTTGAATTGGCACATAAAAATCATTTTTCATCATAAATCACCTAAAGTCATTGAAAAAAAAACTGTCATGCATAGACACTTATGCTATACCAAGAGTATATTTGTACGAATGTCCGATCTGTGATTTTTTTTTTCTCTCTAAACCTACCCACCTATAGCAATGTAGCTGAAAATAACTTCCAATATCACAGAATGACAGAAGTTCAGATTTAAAAGAACCTCAGGTATCATCTTGGCCAACACATGCTCAAAGAGACCTTTAAGATCAAACAAAAGCATAAGCCTTGTCACTACAATTTTGAGAAAAGCAATAATTTTGCATTTACAAATCTTAGTCAACAGAAATCTGTTTTCAATAGAGTATTTCCTCTTAGCTAATGTACACCCCTGACAGTCCAGTGTTCTCTTGCCAGCTCTGTCTTTAGGATTTTGTATGTATTTCTTGAGAAATATTTCAGTTCCCATTATGAGATTCTTACTTTTTGGCTTAACTACTAAGGACATATATTTTTTTTGGGGGGGGGATCACTTCATAAAGTTATTTGATTTTTAAATCCAAAAACTGAAATGAAGTCCTTTTCATATGTACTTTTTACTTGGATATACATATATATATATATTCTCTCCATTGCAGCTGGGTTAAGCTTCTTGTCATGCTAGATAACAAGAAGATCTTTTCATATCCTGACATCTTGTCACAGAAACAATGACTCATGTTAGTGGTGAGCTCTCAGAGAAAGGTTCTGGAAATTATCAAAAGGTTCAACTTTTCCTTTGGCATTTAACAAAGCTGAAAAGACATTTCATGTGTCATCTATTCTTTTGTCAGAAATAGTGAACTATAGCATCTAATCCTAAACATAGATGAATGTTTTTTTTCTATATTGTTACAAAGGATGAGAATCAGATGTATCATTTTAATTACAGTAATACACATAATTATGCCCAATGTATTTTCTTCAAATAGCCTAAAAGGTATATTAAATTCAGTGGTTTTTTTTTCCAAAATGCATCTGCGCATTATGAAAACTGTAATATACATTTGAGGAAGAAAAAAATGACAGTGGAAACCATCTTATAATTCCACAAAGCCTATAATGACAAATTAGTCTGTAATATAAATGAAATAAAGATGTTGTTAGTCACAATAGAAAACTGGAGTGTCAAAAGAAAACCAAATTGACTTTATTGAAACCAAAAAAAATGAGAAAAAAATATAAAAGATTTTTCTTCAAAGCCCACAATAAGCCAAATATAACTTCTGAATCCTTCTACAATGAACATTTGTAGAGAACATATAAGTTCAGATTAATCTATTGCTGCATTGTACAATTTCCTGAATAATTATTTTCTTTCTACCTTATTCACAGTTTTCAAATTCCATCTAGAATAACAAATATGGGCACCTTTTCTAAGATATACTTTGATGCTTCATTTTGTTGTGAAGGTGACCCTGAGTTTTAAAGAAATAGTAATAGAATATATTTTTGTCAATAAAGGATCGGTTTGAAACAAGCGTAGGCAAGTTCATCACTGTGAAGCTATTTGCTAAATTATTATTACAATAAAAGAACTCTTATGATCCCTTATTAAGACAAAAAGGAGACATGATCACTATTGATTATAGACTTAAAAAATGGAGGAAGTTATAGTTACTTGAAGTGCTTATTATTTCTAATGGATACATTCTTTGACATTCTATTTAAAACCAAAGAGAAATTGAGAAAGTGATTGTGGTTCCTTTGACTTCAACAACGTGCTATTATTTATATCAATTTCAAAGTAAGATATTAGATTTTGGGTGTCAGTGATATGTGACTATCCATGGAATTTCATGAAAATATGACAATAATAAACGTTTTATTTTTTTATATTTATTTTCAGCTTTCAACATTCACTTCAATAGGTTATAAATTTTCTCCCCTTCCCTCCCCAAGAGGGCATGCGATCCAATATGTGCTTTACACATACATTCCTATTAAACACATTTTCACATTAGTCATGTTGCATAGAAGAATTATAATGAATGGGAGAAACCATGAGAAAGAAAACAAAACAAAACAAAAGATAAAAAAGTCTGCTTCACTCTGCATTCCAACTCCATAATTCTTTCTCTGGATATTGAGGACATTTTCTATCATGAGTCCTTTAAAAAAATTTTATGTCCTTGCATTGTTGGGAAGGGCTAAGTCTACCAAAATCAGTCCTCGTACACTGTGGCAGTTACTGTGTACAATGTTCTCCTGGTTCTGCTCACTTCACTCAGCATCAGTTCATATAAGTCTTTCCAGGTTCTCTGGAACTCAGCCTGATCATCATTTCTTATAGCACAATAGTAAAAATAAACATTTTAAAACAAATAAAGCACACGCTTATGTGACTGGTGTGGAAGAAAAGTAGTAGTAAGGTTACAGCTATGTCAGATTGACCAGCTTATACTTCTCCCACAAAATCTTTAAGAAACAGTGGTAGAAAACTTTAGTGCAGGTCATTTTACCTGCTTTAATAAAACAGAGTACTCTTAAATTAGAATATTCTTGTACTCTGTTATTGGATTTTTACTTTGTTTTGTGAAGTTGGAACTTTCTTGAAATTTAGGGATTCAATTCCCTTCTGGATAGCTATGTAAATGGATGTGTCTTCCTCCAAACCAGACAATTAATATCAGGGACCAGGGAGCTGTGTTGTAGGAAATGGATTAGATTTGTTCAGCATGACCTCAAAAAGGCAGAGTTAGTATCACTGAGTAGAAGTTTTACAGAGGCAAATTAAGATTTAATGTAGGGGAAAAATGTTTACAATTAAAATCGTCTAAAGTGGAATGCACTGCCTCAAAAAATAATCTTTTTCTTTCACTGAATTTCTTCAGGCAGGGGTTAGATATCCATTTGTCAGTGATATTGAAGAGAAAATTTTTGGTTAAGAATAGGTTGTCCTATATTCATTACCTCTAAATTCCCTTCCAATTCTTAGATCATTTTATTCTGAACATTATCTTATATATGTCTTTCTGGGAGAATGGTGACTCCTTAGAATAGATCTAATTGGTCTGTTTCTCTTTGGAAAGCAGAAAAGGACTAGGAAATTGTTTTGTGCTCATTAGTTTATGAGGCATATATGCAACTGCTAAAATTTGGTTTCAGGTTAGATCAAATTACTACTCAAGTAACTTTAAGACATCTACAAAACACTCAGGGAAGATGTACCCATTCTTTTGGTGTCTATACAGCAAAGGTAATTTCCTATTGTAAAATAAACAATGCTCAGCAGAAGATGGCATGTTTTAATTTGTCATCTCATTACATATGTGACAAAATTATTACAAGATTATTATTAGGTGTTATTCCATGCATTTGTGTCCTACAGATGAGTCTCACTGAAGGGGAAAAACAAGATATGGATACAAGGGTGACAAGCAAGTTCAGATTTAGAGTCATTGTATTAGGAAAGCAACAATGAAAGAAGAATCAAATTAGGTGAGTACGAATATATTTTAGAAAGCTAAAAGGTGTGAGTCAAAAGTGAAAACTTTTGTTTAAGAAAAAAGTAATGTTAGAATAACAACCAAGGCTGAGCCAAATCTCATAGTGCTCCTCTATACCTATAACCATTTTATCCTGACAAAATGTCCTGGCTTCTACATCCCCTTCAAAATCTTAAGGAAAATACCTTGAGCTAGATTGGACTTGACATATGGTACAATTCTAGTCCAATTTCAGATCAGTTGGCAAGTCTTGTAGCTCTTATTTATTCCACATCTCTGATATCTATCCACTTCTCTACAGTCGCAGCATAATCATGCTTCTCCAAGCCTTTATTACTTATTTGTACTATTGCTATTGCCTCCTAATTAATGTCCTTGAATTCAGCATTATCACTTTGCAATGGACTCTCCTGCCAACTGAAAAAATGTTTTACTAAAACACAGTAGTGATCATGTTATTCCCCAATAAAAAATTCTATTGTTTTCCTATCTCGTTTTGTAAATATAGGCTCCTCTATTTTGTATCTTAATCCCTTAACAATCTACAAGATATCTTTCCAGATCAAATGAACATTACTTCCCCTCACTTACTTTACTTCTATATTCCAATTAACCTGGCCGGCTCACTTGCATGTAACTACTCATCTATGATATACTACATTGAAATCTGTGCCTATGGGTTCTGACTCTCAAGTCTATTTTAAAGCATTTACTATATTCCCAAATTCCAAATAATTTCATATTTGTTTTGTACATATCTTGTATAGTAGAAGGGCCAACAATAGAAACTGAATAACAATGTTTTGTGGTGGGCCATGTGTCCTCTGTTCCCTTGTTAAAGCACTTGTGATTTGGAATGTCTTACTAATCCCTTACTGATTCTTTGACTGGGGTCTGTATTGATGATGATTGGTGAATAAAAAGGAATCTCCCCTAAAGAAGAGTGATTCCACCTCTCTACCTCTCTCTGTCTCTGTCTTTCTGTTTCTCTCTCTGTACTTGTGCTTGTCTCTGTCTCTGTCTCCTTTTCTTCTCTCTTCCCTCCACACCTCAATATACTTTGTACAATGAGAAGCAATCAAGAAAGAAAACTTTTCACCTTTATTTGGAGATAATAGACAAAAGTCAAACTAATCTCTGTTTAACAAAGGGACTTTAAACCTGGAAACTATTATTTTTTTAAAAAAGACATACAGTTTTTTAACTTCATTTCAATATAGTTGGTTGTTTTTTGATCCTATTTTATGCATTTCAAAACTTTATTGTTAGAAGAGATCCATAAACTTCATCAGACAGCCAAAGTAGCTCATGACAAAAAACAGGTTAAGAACCTCTGGTTTAAGAGATATTCTCTTGAGTTTTAGTCATAATTGAGCGCATAATGAGACAAAGAATATGGGGATGGGGGAAGAACTGACTTCCTCTTCATTGAGATTCTCCAGGGAATAGACCCAGATCCGCTTGAGTCCAAAGCATCCCTACCTCCAAAAAAATGCAAAGAATTAAAATTAAGAAGGTTTGGATTTTTATTGGTGTCTCCTGTCTCTATGCCAGTGCCTAGCAAACTGTAAATACTCAAATATTTGTTGATTTATTTGATTCCTTTCTTTTTGACTCATTCACTAGCAGGTTATATTTTATTATGATATCTGTGAAGTTAGCAATGCAGCTCAGGTCACTGGAGACTCTTTCAAGATCAGAAAATCAAGATCAGAAGAGCTTCCCTGGACCATCAAAATGTCACTGCAGAAAAAAATCAATATTAATAGTCTCTTGCTTATATTTTTGTATCATGGAATTCAGTCTTTATGCTTTCTCCCAGCTAGATGGTTCAGATACCACTCCACAGACTTGTTCTCTCAATTCTGGCAATTAGATTAATTTCTCCTTCTATTTTGATCTCTACTTCCTCAGGAAACAGTTTTGATCCACATATTTCAGTTTGTTCATGACAGTAACTGGTGTTATATTGGCCTCTCTGGTAATCCTGAAAGAACTTTGACATTAAGAGATCTCCTGCACTTATAGTTCAATCCTGTCCCAGTCCAATGTGTGGCTAGGATAATGTTTCATGGATCCCAGGTTCATTTGAGGTAAAACACAAGGGAATGTTGAATAATTCTGATTCTTCTTATAACTCATTTATCTGCATAAGTTAAAAGACAAAGTGATAAACAGATAGAGCAGTTCAGTCAAGAGCAACCCTTTTGTCTGAGTATGTCATAGACCTATTTGACAATCTGATGAAACCCATGGGCTGTTTCTCAGAATAAGGTTTATAAATGCATAAAACAAGATCCATAGGATTACAAAGGAAACCAACCATGCTGACATACAGTATCAAAATATTTAACAAGAACAAAACAAAAATAATTCCAAAGACCACAGGTTAAAACCCATGAACTCTACAAAATATCTTAGGTCCCTTCCAACTTGAAATCCACAATGATATGATCATTACATTATATTATACACTTTCCTCTTTCCATAACTTCCATGGACTTTAAAGAAATAGAACAGAGTAATAGGAAATTGCATCCAAAGTTAGTTATATAAACAGAATGAATTTTATAAAAAGAAGTATGACTTAGTAGATAGAGGGTCAATCTTGGAGTCTCAAGGAATAAGATTTAAGTTCTGTCCAGGTGTGTTGTTAAGCAAAATTGTCTCATTAGCATGGCTTTTGTTTCTTTTGAGTGGAAGTACTTTCAGCTGTTAAGTGCTAAGCCCCAGGCCCAGGGCCCTGTCAGGTGTGAAACCTGTG
>JAQQSZ010003718.1:0-14367 GCA_028646595.1 Phalanger gymnotis
TTTGACCATTTCTCAATTGGGGAATGACTTGTATTCCTATAAATTTGGCTCAGTTCCCTGTATATTTTAGAGATGAGGCATTTATTAGAGACACTAATTGTAAAGATTTTCTCCCAATTTTCTGCTTCCTTCCTAATCTTTATTGCATTGGCTTTTTTATACAAAAATTTTTCAATTTAACATAATCAAAATTATCCATTTTGCATTTTGTAATGCTCTATAACTCTTGTATCATGAATTCCTTGCTTTCCCATAAATCTGATAGGTAGACTATTCCTTGCTCTCCCAAATTGCTTAGAGTATCAGCTTTTATTCCTAAATCATAAACCTATTTTGATTTTATTTTGGTATATGGTGTAAGATATGGGTCTACGCCCAGTTTCTGCCCTACCATTTTCCAATTTTTTCAGCAGTTTTTGTGAAATAGTGAATTCTTAGCCCTGGATGCTTTGGGTTTATCAAAGAGTAGATAGCTATAGTAGTTGGCTATTGTGTCTTGTGTAACTAACTTATTCCACTGATTCATGACTTTGTTTCTTAGCCAGTACCAGATAGTTTTGATGACTGCTGCTTTATAGTACAGTTTAATATCTGGTATGGCTAGGCCACCTTCCCTAGCATTTCTTATCATTAATTCCCTAGATATCTAGGCCTCTTGTTCTTCCAGATTAATTTTGTTATTATTTTATCCAGCTCTGTAAAATAATTTTTTGGTAGTTTGATTGGTATGGTGCTGAATAAATAAATTAATTTAGGTAAAGTGGTCATTTTTATTATATTAATTTGGCCTAACCATGAGCAACTGATATTTTTCCATTTATTTAGATCTGACTTTATTCGCGTGAAAAGTGTTTCACAATTATGTTCATATAGGCCCTGGGTTTGTCTTGGCAGATAGACTCCCAAATATTTTATAGTGTCTACAGTAACTTTAAATGGAATTTCTCTTTTCTATGTCTTGCTGTTGGGCTTTGTTAGTAATGTATAGGAATGACGAGGATTTATGTGGATTTATTTTATATCCTGCAACTTTGCTAAATTTTTTATTATTTCAAGTAGTTTTTATTTGATTCTCTAGGATTCTCTAAGTAAATCATCATATTATCTGCAAAAGTGATAATTTAGTGTCTTCTCTGCCTATTCTAATTCCTTCAATTTCTTTTTCTTCTCTTATTGCTACAGCTAACATTTCTAGTACCAGATTGAATAATAGGGGTGACAATGGACATCCTTGTTTCACCCTGATCTTTTTGGGAATACATCTAGCTTATCCCCATTACAGATAATGCTTGTTGATGGTTTTAGGTAGATGCTATTTATAATTTTAAGGAAGGCTCTATTTATTCCTGTGCTTACTAGTGTTTTCAATAGGCATGGGTGTTGTATTTTGTCAAAGGCTTTTTCTGTATCTATTGAAATGATCATATGGTTTCTGCTAGTTTTGTTGTTGATATAATCAATTATGCTGATAGTTTTCCTAATGTTGAACCAGCCTTGCATTCCTGGAATAAATCCTACCTGGTCGTAGTGTATTCTTCTTGTGATAAGTTGCTGCAATCTTTTTGCTAATATTTTATTTAAAATTTTTGCATCATTATTCATTAGGGAAATTGGTCTATAATTTTCTTTCTCTGTTTTGATTCTTCCTGGTTTGGGTATTAGTACCATATTTGTGTCATCACCCCTTCTTTTAACAGACAAAGAAACTGAATTCCAGACAAGTGACTTGTCCAGGGTAACAAAATTAGTACAGAGAAGTTTTGTGAAGAACCAACTAAATGAAAGAATCTAAAATTAACATGATAGACTGGACTTGGCTATTGATCTTACTAGTATCACGAGACTCCGGGGGACAGAAAAAACACAGAGAGTATATTTTTCAAACCTTGCCCATAGGCAACGAGAAATACTTTGTATATTGTAGAAAGGGATAATCTGTCTTGACGTATAAATTAGTAGCGTAATCCTTCCTAAAACCAAATGTGGTATTTGCATCATTTTTTAAGACCAAAAATTTGAGATTATTAATTTCACTATATAAATTTTATTACATGAAGACTAGAGAGTAATATTTCATATTACTTTTCTATTAACTATAATCTAGCAGAAATAAGCATTGTACAGAAGATAAACCAGTATTTAGAGTCAGAAGACATGGATTCAAATTCATTTGTTCCCACTTACTTGCTGTATAGCCTTGTATGAGACATTAAACCCCCTGGGTTTCAGTTTCTTAATCTGCATAACGAGGAGATAGGGATAGGATATATCAGGGACTTTTCACCTTTTTTGTGTGTGTGTGTCACACAATACTCTTTGGCATTCTAGTGAAGCCTATGGGCTGCTTATGATAATAATATTTTAAAAAAATTTAAGGAAATGCTAAATTTCAGTTAGTGGTCAGTGAAAATGAAGATGTAATTTTTTTCCCATCTAAGTTCATAGACCACATGAAATCTATCTGTGGACTCCAGTTAAGAATCCCTGAGGTGGGTAATCTCTAAGATCCTTTCCAGGTCTATATCCTATGAGGGAAACAGATCACAGGCTGATTGAGACTTGTCTTGTTCCTCCCTAAATCACTAGTTTTGCTGTTTATTTCCACTGATTAATTGAAACTACTAAACATGATGGTCTCTACAGGGATGAAAAGAGTATGGGCCCAGTATATTGAGGTGTGCTGGCACACCCCAGGGGCAAACTTGACCACTTGCTCCCAAGTGAAGGGAAAGGCAGAATGGTAAAACCTAGAGATTTGCCTAGGGCACTGAGGATTTAAAGTGACTTACTTATATTTCTCAAAACATTATGTATCAAGACTATTGAATGCTTTATCTCATTGTTAAATATTATCATAAATCTTTCGTAGTGAAACCTGTTTATTTACTATTAAGGCCAATAATATGACGAGTAATAATAACAGACAGATACAGTGCTTTAAAATTTTCAAAGTGCTAAGTAAATGTATTATTATTATCTTTCCCATTTTATAGATAGAGATATGAGGCACACTTACCTAACGTCACACAGTGTTAGAGCTGGGATTTGAGCCCAAGTGTTCTGACTTTAGTTCAGACCTCTTTCCACTACAGCACAGCTAAATTGTATTCTGGAGTCTCTCTACTTGATTTAAACAATTTGTACTGGGGATAGTTCTATTCATTTCGAACCTTGCAGTCAGGGATGTAATAGTTTTTGCTTTTGCTACTCTTTAACTATCAGTCTCTTGTGAAGTTGGTTAATTTTCATTGTCTTTGTTGTTGCTGTTGTTCAGTTGTTTCAGTCCTCTCCAACTCCTTCTTACCTCATTTGGGGTTTTCTTGGCAAAGACACTGGAGTGATTTGCCATTTCCTTCTCTGGCTCATTTTACAGATGAGGAAACTGAGGCAAACAAAGTTAAGTGACTTGCCCAGGGTCACACACCTAGTAAATGTCCAAGGCTGAATTTAAACTCAGGTCATACTTACTGTGGTACAGTGGATAGAGTACCAGGTCTGGAATGGGGAAGACTTTTTTTCTGGGTTTAAATTTGGCCACAGACACCAAGTAGCTGTGTGACTCTGGGCAAGTCACTTAACCCTGTTTGTCTTAGTTTGTTCATCTGTAAAACAATCTGGAGAAGGAAATGGCAAACCACTACTCCAGCGTCCTTGCCAAGAAAAATGCCAAATGGGACCACAAAAAATAGGACATGACTGAAAACAACGAACAATAACAACTTTCTTAGTCTAGGCTTGGCTCTCTATCCACTGTGCTACCTGGCTACTCCTTCCTTGTCTTAGTTTCTACCCATAAAGAAATGTTCACTCTTTTCTTAGGAAGGTAGAAAAAGGCCATGTGAAATAAGATTAGATGCCTCCTTAGAAGAGAGGTGTAATGTAAAGAAAGTAATACTACAACTAATTTTTGTTACTCACCTGCTGTAGCTCTCAGAAGGCCAGTGATTCACCTTTTTATCAATACTGAAATCCTACCCACAATTTATTTATCGTCCACAGTAACATGTACATCCTGTTTCGCAATTAAAAATATTTAACATACATTATTCTGTTTGATTCTTATAACTCTGTGAGGTAAGGAGCAGTAGATGCAACATCACCCCCATTTTACAGAAGAGAAAACAGGATTAGAAGTGAATGAATGGATGAAATTCACATGATTAGTAAGCAGCCTTGACAGAGAGGCCTTTTCATACTGACTCCAGGGCTCTGTGTGCTATACCACGTTAGACCTCTAAATGTGCTCCCTCTCTCATTAATCCTTATAACATACCATGAGGAACATATTTCCTGTCCTCGGTGTAGAAGTAAGGAAAAAAGACACAGAAATGAATAAAACCAAGATTCAGTGAGAAAGATGTGAATAATATTCAAATCTATTGCTTCCTAGGACAATGATCAAGCCATTAACGCTATCTTTTGGATATTAAAGATACAAAAGTCTTCGTTTAACGAACTCTAGAAATAGCTTTTCTACATCTCTAGGGATTTCAAACTAGTCTTGGTGAGTTATGTTATTCTTCTGTTTCCTAAAGTGGCATTAAGTCAAAGTTGATTGATTTTTGCAAGATGCTCCAATGCCAAATAGCCCATGTTCTAGTTGTTTTCTCCTTAATTAAGAGCACTATTCATTAAAACACCAAGTGACCTTTGTCTAATTTGTGAGATAGCTGCTGTGACCACTTAGCTTTTCCTGGTTTTATGCTATCAAGTTGAATTTTTTTGTGAAAATGAAATGTTGACATTATAAACCCTGTGACATTTGCACCAATTCTTGAAGAGCTGTAGCTAATTAGTCACACCAAATTGGAGCTCACAGTTCTATTCAGAATATCAGTACAATCAATTTCCAGCTTTTTTCATTCCTTTTTTTCCCTTTTCTGTACTAAAGTAACCTAGGGCAGTCAGGCCAGGATCTCTTCTCATAGAATCCCTATGGGGAAAAGATATGTGACGTAAACTGCGATGTAAATCTTTGAGAAAGATATCAGTCAGAAGGGTTGTGGGCACAATTATGGGGAAAATGGAAAATTCTGGAAGCATAAAAATAAATGGTGATAAAATCTACACATGACTCTTTCCTAAAATCAGAACACGAAGGTCAATGTACAAAAAAATCACTGAGTTTTAGAAGTGAGATGCTGAAGAGTGGAAATAGCTGAAATAAATGATGGACTAAGTGAATGCAAAGCAGTTTATTAAGGACTTACTATGTGCCAAGCACTTTGGTAAGTACTAGGGATAATGTAAAAAGCAAAGGTGTGATAGTTCCTGCTCTCAAGAACCTTATATTTTAAAAGGGAGAGTGGTGTCCAGGGACAGATATTTTGGTGTGGAAAGTTACAGGGATAGGAAGGGTAGCCATAGGAGAGTAGATTGACACACTCTTTCCAGGTACAATGACAGATTTATTTGATTTTGGCTCTGGAACTAGAAAGAGGTAGCAGTGGTTTTGGTGGTGCGGTAGATTTGCAACAGACATCACTTGTCCAATGTTAGATATTTTCGAAACGCCTTGTAAACTTTTTTTTTTGGTATTTTGGACTTTACAGATAACTTCTGTTTGATGTGAAAACCTCTAGCCAAATGGCTTATTTTTTTTTTAGTAAATTTTTAAATTTTACACTTAAATACACAATGAGAAAAGAAAAAAAAATCTTGCCACGTACACAGCAGACCGTAAGAGAGGATTCAATATAAAACAATACATTTCCATTTCAAGAATATATATATATATATATATATATAATAGATACTATGCATTTTTTCAAAGCTGCTCAGCTTTTCTTTGCTTCCTTATTTTTTTTTTTGGTCTCTGCTGTGTACTTTTTACTTTTTTCCCCTTCTTTCTCCCTCCCCCCAATGGGTTTTTGAAAGCTCCATTAAACATGTGTCAACAGCACAACATCCCACCATTAGTAGAAGAGGGACATTTCAGCAGTGTGGAGGCATTTACTCTTTCAGGCCATTAACTAGACTCCTAGTGAACAGGAAGAGGCAATTGATAATAGAGAGAACTAATGATCTGTCATAAAAAAAGGTAATTTGACTTCTTTTCCCACTAGCATCCCAAGACCATTCTACAGGAGTGTACTATCCCATAATTTCAGAGTAAGAAGGGATCTCAACACACATTTAATTAAATTCACAAAAAAACCCTACTATAGCTAGACTGCTGTTGTGATGGTTGTTATGATAAGTGGTCATTCGGCCTTTTTTGTGGTAGACCTACAATAATGAGAACCATAACTACCTTCCAAGACAGCCCGTTTCACCTTTAGTCAGCTTTAATCATCATAAAGCCCCCCCCCCATATATTGGTGCTTGTAAATGGCCTTTTCCCAACCACATTTCCTTATTTTTCTCTCTGGGGCCACAAAGAACAAGTCAAATCCCTCTTCCACAAGAAAGACTTTAAGATTCTTGAAGATAGCTGCCAACTCCCCTGAATCTTCTCTTTGACCCATTTACTGTTCGTTTCCAGTATTGAACTTTGAAAATGGGCTGGTGGAGACAGTGGATCAAGGCAAATGGTCCCCATTCAATTTTCTTTCTCCTCCCATGAGGAGACATGTAAAAAGAGAAGACCAGTGCTTCCCTAGAAAGGCTCTGTCTCCTATATGCAGTTCTCAGAGAGCTAGACCCATTGGTAAGTTGTAGTCTTATTGAGAAAATTATCCCCCTCTTTATGGAAGATTTCTAATGGTACTGTATTCAATTCAAGGACAAGGAAGGTTCCCTCCTGAACAGGAGCCACCTGGCCTTTTAGCAAAACAGTCACAGTTGTGGTACTAATGATTATCTCCACTTTTAAAAAAAATCAGTCAGTTAATAAACATTTGTTAAGTGCCTACTGTGTGCAAGGGGGAATGATGGAGTAGTCCAAAGGAGTGCAGCTAGTGGAAAATGAAGAAATAGCTGGCCTGGTCACCCTCCTTAAGTGGAGGTTCTGGGGGGAACTCTCAGCTTCTGGCCATCCAATCAGAACCCTTTATTTTATTTTATTTTATCTATCTATCCATCCATCTATCTATCTATTCTCTTCATTAATATTATTATTTTCTTCACAGTTATTTCCCAGTATTATCATACCCCCCCACCATAACACTGGGTTCTCCATTGTAAGAAAGAAAAAACAATTAAGTAAAACTTTTAGATAAAGCAACTTAGAATTTACAGCATAGGCAATATTCTACCATCTTACTACCAAGAGGAGGGAAATGGGTTTCATCATCTGTACTGTGTTATTCTCACTTCTGTTGCTAATAAAAATTTGCTTGGACATCTGACTATCTGTTGCTCCCTGGTGCCACTCAAGCTTTCTATGTAGAATGTGCAGCTAATGATATCAAATGGCCTTTATTCTTACTTTCTGGTAGAGGGAGTGTTTTCCAAACATGATTATAAATCTGAAAACCACATCTTGGACATAAAACACCATGCAGCTCATGGTGTTTTTAATAGATCTGGAATCAGCAATCAATTCACTTGCTCCTGTTAATTTCTGATTGGATGCATCAGTATTTTAAGGATCTGTGATTTCATTGGTGGAGCACCTAAGCTGCAAGCCATCTACATCTTTGAAGCCTTGGAGAATTGCCCAAGCCTCTAAGGAGATTAAGTAATTGGCTCACAATCACAGAACTTATAAGTACCAAAACCAGGAATTGAATCCAAGTCTTTCTTGCTCTGAATAGGAATAGTAAAAAAATCGACCAATCAGAATCATTCATTAAGTGTTTACTCTGTATCAGGCACTGTTGGAAGCGCTAGTGGTACAAAGAAAGACAGTCTCTGCCCTCAGTAGGCACATACAAGACACAACAACAATGACAACAATAAAATTAAACTCACAGTATTTTAGAGTCTGCAAAGATCTTATATACATTATTTCATTTGATCCTCCAAGAACTCTATGCCGTAGATCCTGTTATTACACCCATTTTCCAGGTGAGATAACTGAGACTAAGAGGTTAAGTGATTTGCCAGGGTCACATAGTTACTAAGTGTCAGACTCTTGGCAGACACTTGTCTGACAAGTGTCAAACTCTTGGCTCCCAAGGTTCCAGCAAGCAAATATCTATAAACATACTGCCTTGAGTTTACTTGACCATCTTAACTTCCCCATATTAATAGCTCAGCATGTTCTTGACCTTAAATATATTTCATTTGGTCGTCCTCCAAGACTTCTGTCTGCGCACACTCAAACTCATGCTCTCTGCTTATTTTAATGTCCATTTTAGGTTAGTGACACAAATTATGAGTGGGAGATGGTTAGGTATTCTTCATCATCCTGCTCCACCCCCCCGCCAAAAGCCTCATAGATCCCAAGTGTATTTTAACTAAGTAACTAAAGTATATGATGTTGAGGAGGTTCTGGGTTAAAGTGTACTAGTACTTTACTTTGGCATGTTCCTCACCCTCAATCCCTACCCCTTTCCTTATAGTTGTTCATTCTTGGACAATTTTCCAGCTTTGGCCAGATGTTGTTGAGCTTTGCTGCAGTTCAGTAACCTTAAAAAAACCCAGCCAATGAGTGAAAAACACTAGGTCCTTGGGAAAGTACAAAGAAAAATAAAACACATTTCATATGCTTGTGGTCTGCAGGTACATAGAAGTCAAGATGATACAGATATTATAACCGTCAATGTTAATGAAAGGTAGGTACTTGTAATAGGCTTGGACATTTCTTTTTTCAGGCATAAGGGACCTATGACCAATTGACTCTTGATTTTCTGGTTTGTGGATTATCCGCAGTGATCTCAAACCTACACTCCCTTAATGATCCACTCCAGGCCAGACACAGAGAGGGGTGAGAATGCATGTGTGAAAATTTGTCTGAATGTATTACAAAGGCAAATAGAAGATGATTTTTAAATTATCTATTCCCTTGTACCACATGTACCTTACTTCTCTTATTAGCATAAATAATTGAACATTCATTCTAATTTCATAATAATGAAGAATTTATCTGGCCAGAACCAGACTAACAAGTAGGTGTAGTAGGAGTGTTCCCAAGGACCTTCCTCCTTCCAGTCAAGTGACTACTGCTTGGAAGTCTACCATCCCTTTCCCCTGAATGTTTATCCCTCTTAGAAGTCCCATAGGCAGAAAGTGATATTATGACTTACTATTATTCACTAATGTTTATTCATCAAAAATTAATTTGACTTTTTGTATGAATGAAGAATTTAAGAACAGGTTGAGGGAGATGGGGGGATGAGAGGAGAAGGAACGGCAGTAGCGTGAGGGTCCTGGGCACCTGGAGGGGTACAAGAGGGTCTTACAAAAGTTTCAGAGAAGAAGACAGATGTGTAGTACAGGGTTGCCACTGACGGATTTGGCTTATGAAGCATTACTGCCTAGGCTAATACTATACCTGGCCCTCAGAAATTCTAAGTTGTCACCAGTGATTTAATGACTAGGAATTTACTCTAACATTTTTTATCTCTTTAGTAGTTTGCAAATGTGTCAAGAAAATCAGACAGCCTTTTTCCTGTCCTCCCTTCCCGTGCCCTCCACATAATGGTCTCTTTGAAAATCCTGCATTTTAGCTTTGATTTGTGTGAAGGAAATCTCAGGCAATACCTCTTTTTTTTTCTGTCTCCTTTTTTATAGGGCCACATTTATCAAGATGGTGATGGATGGTTCTAGTTAGACAGTAGTGGGACATAATTTTCTTTCTCCTTTTGTACCTTAATTGACACTTCAGCAGAGGTTTTCTAACCCCACACCAACGGGGAAGAGAAAATTATGGTCATGGAGTTCTTTTTCTGAGACCTTGTTGTAAAGTGTGTCTTTGTATCAGGAACCTGTAACTGAATCATGAACCCAAAACTGGACTCATACTAATGATAATAGGTAATTTCTCTCTAGTGCTTTAAGCACTGCAAAACGTTTTGCTCCTACTGTATCATTTGATCCTCATAACTTTGACAGGTTGGTGACTATTATTATGTCTACTTCCAGAGGAGGCAGATGAGACTGAGAGGAGTAAAATGAGTTTTCTAGGGTCAAGCAGCTAGTAAGTGTCTAAGGGAGGATTCATCCCCAAGTGCCACTTGTGTTATTGTTTTTTTTTTTTTTTTGCTGTTTGTCCTTCATTCTTTTTTAAAGATTTATTTATTTATTTTTAGTTTTCAACATTCATTTCCACAAGATTTGAGTTACAAATTTTCTCCTGATCTCTACCCTCCCCCCACCCCAAGATAGCATGTATTATTATTGCCCCTTTCCCCAGTCTTCCCTCCCTTCTATCACCCCACTCCCCCCAACTTGTCCCCTTTCCTTTTACTTTCCTGTAGGGCAAGATAGATTTCTATACCCCCTTGCCTGTATATCTTATTTCCCAGTTTCATGTAAAAACAACTTTTCACATTTGTTTTTAGAACTCTGAGTTCCAAATCCTTCTTCCCTCCCCAACCCCCCTCCTTGAGAAGGCAAGCGATTCAATATGGGTTATACATGTATCATTATACAAAACACTTCGATAATAGTCATGTTGTGAAAGACTAACTATATTTCCCTCCATCCTATCCCGTCCCCCATTTATTAAATTTTCTCCTTTGACCCTGTCCCTTTTCAAAAGTGTTTGCTTTTGACTACCCCCTGCCCCCATCCCCTATTCCCCTACTTTCCTGTAGGGTAAGATACTCAATTGAGTGTGTATATTATTCCCTCTTTAAGACAAATCCGATGAGGGTAAGGTTCACTCATTCCATTTAACCTACCCTCTCTTCCCTTCCATTATAACAGCTTTTTCTTGCCTCTTTTATGTGAGATAACTTACCCCATTCTATCTCTCCCTCTATCCTCCTAATATATTCCTCACCCCTTAATTTTATTTTTTTAGATATCATCCCTTCATATCCAACTCACCCTATGCCCTCTGTCTATATCTATGTCTATATATATATCTATATCTATCTATGTGTGTGTGTATTCCCTTCAACTACCCTAATACTGAGAAAGGTGTCATGAGTTGCAAATATCATCTTTCCATGTAGGAACACTTCAATTTTAGTAAGTGCCTTATGATTTTTCTTTCCTGTTTACCTTTTCATGCTTCTCTTTATTCTTGTATTTGAAAGTCAAATTTTCTATTCACTCCTTGTCTTTTCATCAAGAATGCTTGAAAGTCCTCTATTTCATTGAAAATCCATTTTTTGCCCTTAAGTATAATATTCAGTTTTGCTGGATAGGTGATTCTTGGTTTAATTCTAGCTCCTTTGACTTCTGGCATATCATATTCAAGTCCTTTGATCCCTTAATGTAGAAGCTCCTAGATTTCATGTTATCCTGATTGTATTTCCACAATACTCAAATTGTTTCTTTCTGCCTGCTTGCAGTATTTTCTCCTTGACCTGGGAACTCTGGAATTTGGCTACAATATTCCTAGGAATTTTCCTTTTGGGATCTTTTTCAAGAGGCAATTGGTGGTTTCTTTCAATTTTTATTTTACTCTCTGGTTCTAGAGTATCAGGGCAGGGGCAGCTAGTGGTGTAGTGAGTAGAGCAGCAGCCCTGGAGTCAGGAGGACCTGAATTCAAATTCGGCTTCAGACACTTGACATACTTACTAGCTGTGTGACCTTGGGCAAGTCACTTAATCCCAATTGCCCTGCTTTCCCCCTTCAAAAAAAGAAAAATGTCAGGGAAGTTTTCCTTGACAATTTCTTGAAGATGATGGCTAGGCATTTTTTTTTTGATCATGGCTTTCAGGTATTCCAATAATTTTTAAATTGTCTCTCCTGGATCTATTTTCCAAGTCAGTTTTCCAATGAGAAATTTCACATTGTCTTCTATTTTTTCATTCTTTTGGTTGTGTTTTATAACTGTGTGATTTCTCATAACGTCATTAGCTTCCATTTGTTCCATTCTAATTTTGAGGAATTATTTTCTTCAGTTATCTTTTGGACCTCCTTTTCCATTTGGCCAATTCTGCTTTTTAAGGCATCCTTGTCCTCATTGGCTTTTTGTACTTCTTTTCGCATTTGGGTTAGTCTATTTTTTAAGGTGTTATTTTCTTCTGTATTTTTTTTTTGGGTCTCATTTAGCAAGCTGTTGGCTCATTTTTCATGATTTTCTTACATCACTCTCATGTCTCCTCCCAACTTTTTCTCTACTTCTTTTACTTCATTTTTCCAAATCCTTTTTGAGCTCTTCCATGGCCTGTGACTAATTCATATTTTTCTTGGACGTTTTGCATATAGGATCTTTGACTTTATTGTATTCTTCTGGGTGTATGTTTTGATCTTCTTTGTCACCAAAGTAAGACTCTATAGTCTGAGTTATTTTACACTGTCTTCTCATTTCCCCAGCCAATCACTTGACTTTTGAGCTCTTTGCCAAGGTAGAACTCTGCTTCCAGAGTGGCAAGTGCTCTGTCTCAAGCTTCAGGGGTTTTGCGCTGCTGTTTTCAGAGCTACTTGTAGGCACCTGTAAATTTTCAGTTCTTCTGAGGTGGTATGATCCAATGAGAGGTGTTTACTCGTCTCCTAGACTGTGCTCTGGTTTGTGAGTGATCTCAAGCACTGTTTTTTGCAGTATAACTTCCATGAGGACTCCCTCTCCACAGCTACCACAAGCTCTGCCACACCAGCATTGCTCCTCACCCCAGGACCACCAACTAGGACTACAAATCAGATCAAAGCAGGGCAAAACAAGAGAATCCTGACTCAGTGCCAGCAAAAAGATCCCTGCACTTCTGCCCTGATCAGTCACTTGATTCCCCCCACCACTGTGGGCCTGGAACTCTGGAAGTACTTGCTGCTGCAGCTACCTCTGCCACCCCTGGGACTGAGGCTGGACTGTGCTCTTGTCTCACCCAGGTCCAACAGAGTTTTCCCACTGACCTGCTAAGTTGTCTTTGGCATTTGTGGGTTTGGATGTCTGGAAACTGACACATATCAGCGATTCAGTGCCCTGAGGCCTGCTCTGCCCAGTCTGCTTCTGCTTGGTCTGTGGCCCAGGCTGGTCTGCGCTCCGCTTCCAGCAATAGACCCTTCCAGGCTGTCTTGGACTGGAGGCTTGTTTTACTCTTGTCATTTCATGGGTTCTGTAGCTCTAGAATTTGTTTAGAGTCATTTTTTACAGATATTTAGAGAGATTTATGGGAGAGCTCAAGCAAGCTCCTGTTTCCACTCCACCATCTTGGCTCTGCCCCTGGCCACCTGTGTTGTTGTTCAGTTCCTTCAGTCATGTCTTACTCTTTGTAACCCTTTTATGGGTTTTCTTGGCAAAGATACTGGAGTGGTTTGCCATTCCCTTCTCCAGCTCATTTTATAGTTGAGGAAGCTGAGGCAAACAGGGTTAAATGATTTTTCCAGGATCACACAGCTAGTAAGTGTCTCATACCAGATTTGAACTCAGGAAATTGAACCTTCCTGACTTCAGGCCCAGCACTCTATTGCCCTACCTAGCTGCCCCAGTTCCACCTAGACAGATCAGTTTTGTCAACCTTGAATTGAACATGAATATTACTCTTTTTTCTTACTGAATTACTTCAAAGATTATTTTTCCAAATAAAATTTGATGAACTGGTTCAAAATGGCAGTGAATCTGTTTTCCAGAAGAATGGAATTAGAACAAAACTGGATCAAAATGTTGTGCAAAATGAACTGAGCCAAACCAATATTTCATTTGGTTCAAATCTTTGCCTTTTGTGTATGTCTCCTGTCCATTTGTTTTTGAATCTTTAGGTGGTACAGCAGATAGAGTACTAGGCTTGGAATCAGGAAGGCTCATGTTCATGAGCTTAAATACAGCCCTAGACACTAGCTATGTGACTCTGGGCAAGTCACTTAACCATATTTGCCTCAGTTTCTTTTTTTTAAATTTATTTTTAATATGTTTGGTTTTCAGCATTGATTTTCACAGGCGTTTGAATTACAAATTTTCTCCCCATTTCCTCCCCTCCCCCCACTCCAAGAGGCATACACTCTGGTTGCCCTGTTCCCCAGTCTGCCCTCCCCTCTGTCACCCCATTCCCCTCCCATCCCCCTTTCCCTTCCTTTCTTGTAGGGCAAGATAAATCTCTATGCCCCATTGCCTGTGCATCTTATTTTCTAGTTGCATGAAAAAAAACTTTTTTACTTTTGAACATCTATTTTTTTAAAACCTTGAGTTCCAAATTCTATCCCCTCTTCTCTTGCCATCCACCCTCCCTAAGAAGTGAAGCAATTCAACATGCGCCACATGCGTATCATTATGTATAACCCTTCCACAATACTCATGTTATGAAAGGCTAACTATATTTTGCTTCTTCCTAACCTATCCCCCTTTATTGAATTTTCTCCCTTGACCCTGTCTCTTTTCGAAAGTGTTTGTTTTTGATTATCTTCATCCCCATCTGCCCTCCCTTTCATCAT
>JAQQSZ010003719.1:0-14366 GCA_028646595.1 Phalanger gymnotis
TAGGGCACTCTCCACTTGGCTGCTGGTCTGGTCGGTCCACGGTCTGGTCGGCTCACGCCGCGCACGCTGGGCTCTGCTCAGCTCCGCTCCCCTCAGCTGGGAGCTGGGAGCTCCGTGTGGGACAGACCTTACCCCGAGACCATCAAGGCTGTCCTGGGCTGGAGCCCTGCTTCCCTCTGCCACTTTGTGGGTTCTGCAGCTCTAGAATTGGTTCAGAGCCATTTTTTATAGGTTTTTGGAGGGACTTGGTGGGGAGCTCACGCCAGTCACTGCTTCCCAGCTGCCATCTTGGCTCCACCCCGCTTCCAGCCTTTTCTATCTGGTCCTCAGAGTCTTTCCCCTTCTGAAAGCAAAACTACTTTCTAAGGATCAGTAGCCAGAAAAAAAAAACTTCCAGACGTAAGGAGTTCCTTTAGGAGGGGATGGAAGATTTCATGTAGAGCTCCTCCTCCTGCCTTCCTCTTCATGGGGAATATTGTAGAAAGAGACTGCCATTGAGATCCAGGTTGCCTCTGAGGTTCCTTCCAACTATGAGATTCCATGAGTATAAGAAGGGTTTTGACTACATAACTTCTTCCAACTTTAAATTCTATGATTCTCTTAAGGGACTGGTTAAAGGGAGAGTGAGTGGGAGAACTAGAACCAGAATACAGATCTGCTAGTACAAAATGTTTCCCATGTAACAACACATGGCTGGCCTAGATTAGGAATGCTCCTGAATGTAGGGGTTTTTTTGTTTGTTTGTTTTCTATCAGAGTATAAAGTCTTTATGCTACCTGTGCTTCATAGATGTAACTAACATCTTGGAACAAGACATTTCCTTAGGAAATGTTCAGATAGAATGAGTTTTGGGTCCAAAATTTTAAAATATGAAATTATATAGTTAAAGAAAAAAGCAATGAATTCTTGTAAAGGCAGCTCTTTTTCAATTCTGCTTCCAGCCAAGTTGTAAAATCACCATGATGAGATGCTTCCTTCTGGAGCTTCGTGTGATTTCCTATGAATGTAATAATATCAATATCAGTGAAACAGTAGAAAATATCATCATCATTGCCAATCACACATTATCATCAGACAGGGTGAGTTTTCTCTGTACTGGTAAGATTAAAATATGATATAGCTTTGTTTTTTTGTCTGTTTTTATTTTTTAGTAGATATATTTGTTTTTGCATCACCCGCATTTTCCCCTTAATTTCTACTCTTCTGTCCCTCTCAGTGAGCAACTCTTTATAAAAAAGAATTAGAAAAAAAAAAGGAAGGAGAGAAAAAGTGAGCAGAACCAAAACCACATTAAAAAAATCCGATGTTATATGTCTTATTTCACATCCGTGAACGTCGACCTTTGCAAAGAAGCAGGGATTAAAGAGCTTCTTAAAACTTTTTGGTTAGATTGCTTGGGAGGGAGGATGATCCAGGCAAATAGACAGTCTGGTGATCTGGAGCCTTCCCAGAATAAGCAAAGAGCTCAAGGACTTTGGCTACAATGAGGAGACATTCTGATTTAATGGAATCTATTCCAGGTCACGCACAATTCCTAGATCATATTCACTGTATTTAAGACAGATTGAGTGGAGACTTTCCAGATACCATCTGAACACAGATTATGGACTGTATTCAGTTTTAGAACACAGATTATGGGCTACATTCAATTTTAAGGAAAAAAAATAGGGAGAACCTAAAATTGGGCCATTCAATCAACAAGCTCTTATTAAGCACTTAGTATGTGCCAGACTCTGTGCTATAGATACAAAGAATGAGGTACAACTTCCAATCTCAAGGAATTTACATACTAGTATAATTAACAAAACTTACTCTTTGTACTCTGCTCTAGAACAGAGGTTCCCAAACTTATTTGGCCTATCACCGCCTTTTCAAAAAAAAATTACTCAGTGCCCCCCCACCAGAAATTTTTAATTCTCTAACAGGTTTATTTTTTGAAATTTGCATCATTTCAAAAATATGTAATATTTTTAAATGATGCATCTTTAATAATTTATTGACAAATTTGTGGTTTTTTTCCTGTATTGAAGTTTCAATGATGCACTATTGTGTCATATAACCATACAGTATCATATTGTAAGCAAGTCATTACATGCATATTCCTGCCAATGCATGCTATACTTCCCGACAATCACATGCTTGCCTGTCAACACTTGCTTGTTAAGACCTGTCAGCAGACTTGACAACTGATGGGTTATAACTTGCATTTTGTGTGTATTTGTAAAATAATGTAATTGCTTTAACTCTGTTACATAACAGATGAAACATGTATGAACAGTTTTTCAAAATCCTTCTCTTCTTTCCTTATGCTCCCACCACTCCCTTATTTTTATTTACCTCCCTCCAATTGCACTCAAGGCTATACCGTCCCCCCCACCACTGTTCCATTGCCCTGCAAGGGGCGGAACCTCTTTGGGAACCTCTGCCTAGAATAATTCATGGAATTATAGAATTGGACGTGATTTCAGAGTCATTCAGTCTAAAAACCTCATTTTATAACTAAGGAAGGTGAAAACTAAAGAGTTTTAAAGTGAATTCAACAATCACCAAGTACCTTGCTCTGTGTTGACAAAAACAAAAAGCAAATGGGCTCTGCCTTCAACGAGCTTACTTTCTAACCAGGGCAATAGAGAACATGTACACAGATAAATATAAAGTATTGTAAAAGTTAATACAGTAATTTGCAAAGGAGGAAAGTTCTGACAAAAAGAGGTTGGGGGATGGATCAGGGAAGGCCTCTTGTCCTTTGAATAAACAAAGATCTCTAGAAGGCAGAGCCTTCTAGATAGTTAATGCTTTCCATTAAATTAATAACTTCTTGAGGGTAGAGACTGTATTGTTTTTAATTTGGTATCTCAACTGTCTGAAGAGGGCCTTGCAAAGAAAAGGCACTTCTGTTTTTTTGTTGTTGTTTTTGTTACAACCTTTATCATAGCGAAAGAAAACCCATAGTCCCTTCTTACATCCTCTGGAAGCTCTACCCAAGAAACTCATAGGTATCTCAAGTTCTTGGCACAATGCTCAATTGATAGGATACTCCCAGGAAAGGGGATAGAGTCTCACCTTGAGATTTTTTTTTTTGTCTTTTTCTTTGGCAGAACCTCGCCGAATCAGGATGCAAAGAATGTGAGGAACTGGAAGAAAAAAATGTTGGAGAATTTTTACAAAGCTTCATACACATAGTGCAATCATTTATCGGCACATCTTAAAGTTATTTGCTGCCCTTTTGTCGACTCTGTCAGTGAAAACTTTCTGTATGAACTTCTGGGGCAAGGACTCATCTCCAAGAGCCACCAGAATTTGTCTTTCTGTCAAGATAATGATCAAGACCACGGAATTAATTCCCATCACAGAACAAAGATGGAAAACGAACCAACAAGTGTCTCATGACCTCTTGCCTTTTTCTTTTTAATTTATTATTGAAACTCTACAATGACCTACGATTAGTTTTAAGTTGCATCCTAAATGACATGGCCTTTTTGCCCTGAATTAGGTCTCCCATTTGAAGAACAGATGTATTTGAACAAGATCTTTAGGAAGAGATGAAATAAGGATGGTCAGGTGGTGCAGAAGATGAAGCACCAGCCCTGGAGTCAGAAAGACTTGAGCTCAAATTTGACCTCAGAAACTTACTAGCAGTGTGAGTCTTTTAACCCTGAATGCCTCCAATAAAATAAAATAAGATAGCAGCAAGGTACAGCGAAAGAATGCTGTATTTGGAGGAAGAGGACATGAGTTCAAATCCTGCTTCTCACACTTGGTACCTGTATTACCTGGGGCAAGTCACCTAACCTTTCTGGGTTGTTTCAATTTCTTCAATTGTAAAAGGAGCTTGTTAGACAAGATGACATTAGCTAGCATTCACACAGAGCTTTGAGGTTTGCAAAACACTTTGCAAACATCATCTTGTTTTATCCCTACAACAACCCTGGGAGGTGGATGCTATTATAATCCACATTTTACAAATGAGGAAACTGAGGCAGATAGAAGTTAAATGATTTGATAAGAGTCACATGGCTTAGGAAAAGGCCAGATCTGAAGGCTCTCAAAGGTTCAATCCATCTCCAAATCCATGATTCTATGAGATGAAAAAACTATATTTTAAATCTACGTAGTCCACATATAAAATGGTTTTTCAAAAACTACAAAAGGCTACGTCAGGATTGGTGAAACGTAGCACACAGGAGGCATCCTGTAGGTTTTTTGCCATCTATTGATGACAATCAAGTATTCATAAAATTGTCCTACTTGCAACATAACCTGTTTCCCCAACTCTGATAGCACCCACCTTTCAGGTTTGTTGCGAGGATATTTGGCACTTAGTGTGGCGCCAGGCATACATTGGTGCTATGCAAATGCGAGCTATTATTATCATTATTATTAGACTCTATCCTCAACACTCCCCCACTAAGACGCATGTGTCAAGATGGTTTCAACACACTCATCGCTGAAGGTATATAGCTCAGGTTGTTTAAGTTGGCAAAGAGTTGGGACAATACTAGAGATGCAGGAGGGGAAAAGCATGTGATGCTGTTTTCCCAAACTAGGGACTTCAGCTGAAAGGTAATGGACAAACCAAAATGAGTGAAAAAGACAATGTGGTACATACACAGGAGAATGAGCACTGGCTTTGGAGTCAGAAGACGTGGATTCAAATGTGACCTCTCCGGGGATCTGTTTTACCCATCAGTCAAATGGGAGTGTGGGAGTGGAAGGCCTCTGAGCACCCTTTCAGCTCTAAATCTGTGATGCCATGAAGAAAATTATGGGTTATAGTGTTTATTTTTTGCTTTTTCAACGTATATAGCATATAACTCAGGTTACAAAGTATTCACAGTGTTCACGTTGTTGTATTAAAGAAAATATTTTGATTGATATCTATTCTATAATTTTTAATAGTTGACAGAAAAATAAGTCACTACAGAATGTTTAGAACATAAATTCTCAGGGATGTGTTGATTTATATTTTAATGGGACTAAATGGATTTCACCTTTATGCCTTGAATACACACACACACACTCTCACTCTGTTCTTTCTCTCCCCTTCCCAGAATGTCCTCCTACCTGCAACTGGCGCACCTCCATGGGTTTATAACCATCTTCTGTGTGTATTTTAGAGAATTGGGCCCAGTGAGATAGATTTGATATTATGTCTGTCACTCTTGAGTAATGAGCCTTATTTCCAAAGTATACTCAGTGGTATCATTATGGCCTGAAAAAAGAAATATAATGCTCTCAGCACCAGATGGTAGTAGGTGAGCGCTAGGGGAAAACAGGCCTAGGGAGAACTAAGGATGATCTCGCTGGTAAAATTTTGATCGTGCATGTGCTGAATTTCTGCACAACTGCAAAGGGCCAGGTTGTAAGAGAAAGCCTTGACAATGGGAAGATCCAAGTTCTGTTCATACCTTTGTCTACTGACACTTTCAGTCCCCAAGCAACCCTAGTCCTCCATGAAGCCACTTGCTCAGGGTTGCCATGCCATTATACATGAGGTAAATGTAAGAGGTAAGATTTGAAACCAGGGCATTTGATTTTGTCAGTTACTCCCTCTGAATCCTATCTTCACACACACATTCTCACACACATATATATACACACCCATATGTATATACATATACAAATATATATATACATATATATGTATACACACACATATATATATATACATAGTTGTACTTACATGTAAATAATATTTTATATAAAGGACTTTCCCACTTCATAGGATCATAAATTTAGAGCTGAGGGGGCTTTAAACTCCATTGAATCTAATCCCTTTATTTTACAGGTGAGGACACTTGGGCACAAATGGGTCGAAGGACTTGCCAATAGTCACACAGATACGGAGCTGTTCTGGAATCAGAGGAGATGAGTTCAAATCCTGCCTCTGACACAATTTGTCAGACTTTGAGCAAGTCAGCCATAAAATAAGCAGCAGGAGGAAGAGGAAGTGGAGGGGGTTGGTTGGATAGGTGGTCTCTGAAGGTCCCCTTGATTCTAGGTTTATGATCCTAAGTGAAGAGGGGGCAGGATTTGAACCTTGGTCTTCCTGACTCCAAGTCAATGCCCTCTTCTTTCCATTGTGCTACCTCTTAATGTTAAATGCTTAAGCTCAGTTCAGTAAATATGAAACATAAGTTTGTATCTATTTTAGTTCTCTCTTTTAAATGACAGTGATTTAGTTATGAGTTAACTCTCAAAAAAAAAAACTCTCGAATGCAGAGTTTCATACATGCAAACCACCCATACATCCATAGACACACACACACAGAGTACCTATTTAGACTTGTCTTGCCATCTGTGCTTCTCCAGATACACTGCATTCCAGTGGCTAGAATGCTCCACCTGGAGTCAGGAAGTCCTTTGTCCGCATCCCATCTCTGACGCTTACTAGCTGCATGACCGCGGGTGAGTCATGACTACTCTGAGGTCTACGTTTTCATATCTGTAAAACGGAGATAATAAATGGCAATGTATGCAAAGTACTTTGCAAACCGTAAAGTGCCATATAAATGTCAATTATCATTAGCATCATCTCAGAAAAATACATTTAGTTTCCATCTCACCTTTCCCCTGAAAAGTTGAAAGCATTTTACATGGAATATAAATAAAGCATTAATCTCTTATGTCTGTGGTCTCTGAAAGGACAGTGGACTGAATGAGAATAAGGTAATATGATCAGGTATTAATACTGGTAAGATGGTACCAAAACAGGAATGCTGAAGGTGCTCATGGGAAGAAGCCTTGTGATCTCTGGACACTGCTTAGGATAAAGGGCTGTCTGGAAGAGGGTGGCATTGGTAATTACTAGCAGAATCAGTGTTAAATTCGTGAGTCCAGTGATTGCATTATTGCTGGGCAGCTAAGTGGCACACGGCCTAGAGCATCGGGCCTGCAGTCAAGAAGATTGGTCCTCTTGAGTTCAAATCTGGTCTCATATGCTTACTAGCTGTGTGACCCTGGGCAAGTCACTTACCCTTGTTTGCCTCAGTTTCCTCATCTGTCAAAAGAACTAGAGAAGGAAATGGCAAATCACTTCATTTTCTCAGCCAAGAAAGCTTCAAATGGGGTCATGAAAAGTCAGAGACAAGTGAACCAACTGAATGACAAAATTATTATTGTTAGTTATAATAGCTAGTATTTGTAAAGCACTTTAAATACATTATCCCATTTGATTCCCACAACAGCCCTGTGAGGTGGTGGCAATTTTTATCTTCTTTTTTAACAAATAAGGAAACTGAGAGAAGGAGAGGTTAAGTGACTTGCCAAGAGTTAGATAGTATCTGCGGCAAAATACATCTGGCTGCTCTGCTCCATTTTAAAAAATACTGCAAGGATTTCTAAAATCATCTTAGTCTTGACAAAGGTTCATGAACAGGCAGTTTTAGAAGAAGAAATCTAAGCTATCCAAAGCTGCCTGAAAAATGCTCTAAATCATTAATAATTAGAGAAATGCAAGTTAAAAGAATTCCCAGCAACCACCTCATGCCAGTGGTGGGATTCAGCCGGTTTGCACCAGTTCAGTAGAACCCGAACCTAATTTTAGATCTAGTTCAGCCAATGGGTTGTTAGCGGGGGCAGGGCCTGTGGCCATGTCAGCAGCCACGTCTCAGCTTGGTTCTGTGGAGAACTGGTTGTTGATTTATTTGAATCCCACCACTGTCTCATGCCCATTAGATTAGCTGTTAACAAAGAAAATGACAAATGCTGGAGGGGCTGCTGGAAAACAGGAAGATTAATACACTATTGATGGTGTGTGAATTGTTTCAAGCATTTAGGAAGGCAACTTGGAACCAATAAGAATATAAATAGCCAGCATTTACAGAGCACCCACCATATTATCACATTGATCCTCACGAAAAGCCCTGGGAGGGGTGGTAGGTGCTTTTATTACGCCCACTTTACAGAAGAGGGAACTGAAGCAAAAAGAGGTTTAGTCACTTGCCAAGGGTAACATGGCTAGTAATCGAGGTCACATTTGAACTCCTGTCTTCCTGACTCTAGACCCAGCACTCTAGCTAGGTGAAGCACGTATGACCCAAAAGCTATTGAACTGTGTAGACCCTCTGACTTTATGATACTGCTACTAGGTCTATACCCCAAAGAGGTAAAAGAAAAAGGAAAAGGACCCACATGAGGAAAAATCTATAGTCGCACTTTTTGTGGTGTCAGAGAACTGAAAACTAAGGAACACCACTTCTGGGGAATGGCTGAGCAAGTTATCAAATATGAACATAATGGAATATTTTTGGGCCATAAGAAATGATGAGCAAGATGGCTTGAGAAACACTGGGAAGACTTGTATAAACTGATGCAAAGTGAAGTGAGCAGAAACAGGACATCATTGCACACAGTAACAGCGGATGATCAACTGCCAAAGACTTAGCTACTCTGATCAATACAGTGATGGAAACAGTTCCAAAGGACCTATGATAAAAAAAAAATGCTCTTCACCTCCAAAGAGAGAACTGATGAATTCTAAGTGCAATTGAAACATACTTTTTTACTTTTTTTTTTAACGTGGATAATATGGAAATGTTTTGCATGACATCTCATATATGATATCATATTGCTTGTTTTATCAATGAGTGGGGAAAGGGCTAGAGGGAGGGAAAGAATTTGGAACTTAAAATGTAAAAAAAGAATGTTAAAAATAAATATATTTTTAATAAAAAGCAATGATGAAGCAAATGGTTTCAGAGAAGCCTGGGGAAATTCACATGAGCAGATACAAAGTGAAGTGAGCAGAACAATTTGTACTGTAACAATAATATTGTGAAGGTGAGTGACTTTAAATGACTTTAGAACTCTTAATTGACAAAATGACCAACCACAATGCCAGAATGAGTACTCAAAACATGCTCTCCACTCCAGATATAGAGGATGGGAGACTCACACAGCAGATTGAAACTTTTTTTTAACATGGCTAATGAAGTAATTAATTTTACTTGACTATCCATATTTGTAATGGGTTTTATTTTTATTTTTTCCGCTTTCTCAATGAGTGCAGAAATGGAAGGGGGAGTGGAGGGAATTTGAAAGTGAAAATAAGATTGAATTTATAAACAGAAGAAAGGAAAGTTACCGATAGAAAAATTCTATTAAAGAGGATAGAAGGAAGGCTAGAAAAAAGCATTTGTTCAGTACCTACCGCGTACTGAGTGCTATATTAAAATACTCTAAAAACAGTATCTCATTTGATCCTCATAACAACCCTGTGAAATAGGTGCTATTATTTTCCCATTTTACAGGTGAGGGAGAGGAAATAACCTCTATTACAAAGAGAGGTTAAATGACTTGTCCAGGGTCACACAGCTAGTAAGTGTCAGAGACTTTGAATTTGGGTCTTCCTAACTCTAGACCCAGCACTCTACCCATTTCTCCACCTAGGTATCTGTAGCATGGCAAGTGTAGCCTAGAAGAATGCTGACTTCAAAGTCGGGAAGATGATATTTATTAGATTTGTGACCCTCTATAAATCACTAGGTTTCCTTATCTCTAAAATGAGGTGGTTGCATTTGATGAGTTCTAAGGTCCTGATCAATTCTAAATCAATAATTCTTTGTCTATGATATTAAAGAAATATTTATTGACTATTATATGCCAGGCCCTTTGCTAGGTGCTGAGGTGACAAAAACAAATCCTGACATTCAAGGACTTTACTTTCTACTGGTAGAAGCTCTCAGAGAAGCATGTATAATACCTCTTCCTGTGGACGGTTGTTGGGGTTTTCTTGGCAAAGATACTAGAGTGGTTTGCCATTTCCTTCTGCAGCTCATTTTATAGAAGAAGAAACTGAGACAAACAGGGTCAAGCGACTTGCCCAGGGTCATATAGCTAGTGTCTAAAATGACATTTGAACTAGGGTCTTCCTGATTCCAGGCCTGGCACTCTATCCATTGTGGCATCTAGCTATTTCTTCCTATAAATTAATAATCTTCATAGAATCTAATCTGGGAAAAACCTTAAAAAGCATTCTGTCCACCCTTACCTTTTTGCAGATGACAAAACAGATTGAGAAACATGAAATTACCTGCCCAAGCTCACACAAGTATTCACGAGTAGCGATAGATTAAAACCTAGGTTTTTTCTAACATTGAATCCAAGGCTCGGTCCAGGTATATGAAATTTATTTTGGGTGGGCCTGGGATATGGTGATGTCAGTGTCTACTTGGTAACCCTATCTTCAGTACTTCTAAAGATCTGAGGTTTTAGGCTGTGGGCACACAACACAGTACTTCCACAATTACTGGTCTTCATGCAAAATTGGGGTGATGTTCTCCTAGGAACTACCTGACAGTTATTTTGACTCTCAAATGAACTAATATATCAATAACACTTTGTACTTCAAAGCCCTAAAGAAATAAATACTATATTTCAACAGTTCTGATGGAATAGTAGGATTTGAAACTATAAGTGAGTTATGTGATATATTGAGAATGATGTAAAACTGTTAGGATCTTTAGAGGAAGAGGTTAAGAAAGTAATAATACTTTTGAAATAATGAAGAGGTTGGAGAGCCTGGCAGTCAGATTGTTACTATAATTTAAAAAACTCAACTGTACAGAATAGCAGAGGTGTGACTCAGTTAATCAACGTTTAGTATTGTCAACCCCACAAATCCCATGAACCCCAATTTGAAAGTTTGTTCTAAGAAATAGACAAAATTAGGGTGTGTGTGTCCACTGTTTAGTTTCTTTCTAGCTAGCTCGACATGCATTGCATGAGAATCACAGTGCAAAACCCTGCCCCTCCCGGTGGGGGCTGGTTCAGAACTGACTTGATTTGGGATTTGGGGGTACAGGTTATAAGCTCTTTGAAGACTAGGTGTTCCCAAGGGGTACTAATCAACTCTGGTTGGTCAACATGCTGGAAGGTGGGCTATATTAAAATGAGTTCTTGAGTACATGACTTAGGTCACTTAATCCTGATCAAAGAGACCTCAATTTCCATATCACCTTAACAATAGGGAGGAAAAAACATTTTCCCAGACCAGTCCGTGCAATATAATGAGCATGAGTAGACCCATTTAGATTAAGTTTTAAAGTCCTAGGAAAGAATGACTTAACTCTGAAAGAACAGGGGATGAGGAAGCCAAGAAAATGAATACTAAGAAAAATCGTTTTTCACAGTATGTATATACACATACATACATATATATACATACACATATACATATATAATATACACACATACATATATATGTAATGCACGTTCCTGAGTATTGCATTTCAGGAGACATGTTAATAAACTAGAATGTGCCTTGGGTGGGGCATCTTGAATGATGAGTAGCTGAGAGAAGATGCTATATTAAGATTGGTTGAATTAATCCATCAATGACTCAAGAAGCACTGTGTGCCAGGCACTGAAGGGAATGGGTGATACTTTGTCTGGAAGAGGGCACATTTGGGTGGGGTGGGGCAGGGAAACCATGGCAGGCTTTGAATATGCAAAATTCTACCCTAAGGTTGAGGATTTCACTTGTACTGCTTGACACCAGTTAGAGAGTGAGAGATTTGGGCTCAATATGAAGAACAACTTTCACATAATTAGAAAATCCCAAAATAAAATAGATTGCTTGATGAGCTAGGATGACAGCATAGCTCCCCCAACTTTCACTTGCTTTCATCGGCTGGGCCCACCATGAGGGGCTTCTATTTCTACTCCCACTCTCCTCAGCATTCTAGGAATAACCCTGAGGGACTGAGTTTCTAGAACTGTCACTTATAAGCCCCTATCAGGGTGCTTACTATTGATAGTAAGCAAAAGTATTTTAGGAAAGGTATTGATTAAGATGTTATAGCAAGAAGAGTTGGCACAAAATCATTCTCTCCCTTCCAAACCAGGGGCACAATCTTACCTCGTGTACACCTTCCTTAAGGGAGTGGGTTCATATTTGAAATGCAATGGTAGTGAAGCATACATATTGAGAACACATGTTGCAAAGGGGTACCTCTTACGTCCTGGTCCTAGAAGCATTTTTTCTCCCTTTTTGACATCCTTAGGAAGTTGGAGGCTGGACCTGGTGTCAGTGATAGATGAGCCACTCATCTGGGCTGGCTTCTTGAAGGGCATGACATCTGCTATACGGGTCAGTTTGCTGCTGAGCTGCACCATTCAGTTGGTGCCCTGCAATCTGCTCTATGCTGCCCAGACACATTTAACTCAGAATATTTGTTTATCAATGATCAGAAAAAAATAGGTACAAAGTCAGAGGCTACCATGTGCTCAGAGCCTCCTGATGGATGAGAGACAGCCATATACTTCTGTGCCCTAAGGTCATTAGTCCTAGGATCTGTCACCTTCCAGACAGGAGAGCAGAGATCAGAGTTAGAGGTGTAGCCTCTCCTTTTCTCTGGAAACCTCTCTTTCTTCCACTTAGGCAACAAGATGGCACAGTGGATAAAACTCTGGACTGGGAATCAGGAAGACCTGAATTTAAATTCTGCCTCAGACACTTACTAATTGTGTGAGCTTGGGCAAATAAGTAGGTGATGCTTAGCCCCAGTTTTCTCATCTTTAAAATGAGAGAGCTGGACTTACTGGCCACTAAGGTATTTCCCAAACCTTCACTGCTTATGGTTGGATGTGTTGTCTTCTATGGCTTCAGTTTCTCCAATAACATGAGCAATGGAAGTGGCAGGAAGAAGGGGAGAGGGAGGGAGAAAGAGAAGGAGAGGGAGAGATGGAGAGGGAGAGAGGGAGAGGGGGAGAGGGAGAGAGGGAGAGGGGGAGGGAGAGAGAGGGACGGGGAAGGGGGAGGGAGAGGGGGAGAGAAAAGGGGGTGTTTGAGGAAACTATCCCTCAACTCTTCTCAAGAGTGGTAAAGTGATTTCTAAACCTGGAGAACTTCAGTGCTAGAATCATTTTCCAGTTATCTTAGTCTACTGCCAGACTAATATCTATCTAATCATCCATCTTCTCTCCAGCTCTCTTCAAATACACACACACACACACACACACTATATGTAGATATGTGCATTTTTATAGAAAGCCCCCAAAAGCTTGTTCTTCTTAACTAGTCATAAGATGCGTCCTGTGTAGTGTCATTTGCCTTTCGTCCAATGACCAGAGGTCCCATGATCCTTTCAAGTTGATTAAAAACATGTCACATTTTGATGGGACTATAGAAAAATTCCTTAATACTAAATTTACTCTGCTGATAGGCTGATTATTTGGGATGGGACTAGAACCTCTCTCTCAACATCTGCTGCTGGATGACGACTTGTGGGAAAAATTGCAGAGATTTATGAGGTGGACTTGAAGGTCATTTTTAGCTCTAGATTCTAAGATACTGGTCAAGAGACAACCATCAACCAATTAATCAACACTGCCAACGTTCAATCAACAACCTATATTCACTGTCTTAGCTTAATGTGAAGTATTCACAAAAAAAAAATCATTGATCCCTTCTCTCAAGAAATTTACATTTTATTAGGGGAGATGAAGTAAAAAAAAAAAAGCATGTACAAATTATGCACAAAATGAATATCCAGTAATTTGTGGGGGAGGGCACTCAAAGTTGAAGATAGTCAGGAAAGGCTTCATGTAAAAGGTTTTGCTTGAACTGAGTTTCAAAGGAAACATGAGACTCCAAGAGGCAGAGATAAGGAGAGAGAACATTACACACATGGTAAACAGCCTGTGCAAAGACATGCTGATGGGACATGAATTATCAATCACCAGGAACAGAAAGAAGGCTAGTTCAGTTACACTGTAGAGTCCAAGAAGGGGAGGGATGTATAATAAAATACTCTCTAAAGTGTAGAAAAGTAGGTTGGGGCCAAGTTGTAAAGGTGTTTAAAAGCCAAACAGAGGAGTTTGTACTTACCCCTAGAAGCATTGGGGAGCCATTGGGGGTTATTGAGCAGGATAGCGAAACTGTCAGAAGGGAAACCGTTTTCACCACTGGGTGGAGAATGGATTGGAATAAGGAGAGTTGAAGTTGGGAGGACTTTTAGTGAGCCATTAGAATCATCCAGGCAAGAGGTAATAAGGGTCTGAGCTAAGGTGGTGTAGTAGGAAGGCCGAATTTATGATCTCAAAAAGGATCATATAAATATCAGAATGGTTCGAAATCGATGGGTATACAGAATTCTCCAAGCAGAAGGCATCCAAAAATGTATTCAGGGCCCAGAGCAACAAATTAGCGAACCAACCTCCCCATTCCAGTATTGTGAACACAAGCCTCCAGGCCCAGTAGGCCCGCCTCACAAGAGTAGCCAGGAGGCCACAAAAAAATAAGATGGCATAAATCATATTCACCACTCGAACTCCTGGGTCTACACAGGGGTCGGCTCTGCTTCGGATTTTTTCCGGCTATAGTTTCGTCGCCTACTCCTCGCAGCCAAGCCTCTGGCGTTCTC
>JAQQSZ010003720.1:0-14365 GCA_028646595.1 Phalanger gymnotis
TCAAGGGCACCCATTAAACTAAGCCCATTTTGCCTTACTGGCACACATGGTAAAGACGATACTGCAACAATAGTTTACCCAGGAAAAATAATTATGAAATTGTACCCTTCACTCATGTATTCTATCATGAATGAGGCTATTATATTTGTTTCTTTTTGGATTTTTCTCTATTAAATTTGTTTGTGAGATTTGTTTCCTGCAGGCTTAGTACCATCCATCTGCAGACGTCTGATCACTTAATCCAGGTGTCACTCTCTGATGTGTTCAGATATCACCTCTGAACCTGTCCACAACTGTGATGTGTCATCTCTGGACCTGCCCACGATTGTGATGTGTCATCCCTGGACGTCAACCAAGTTCCAGATGCAAGCTTGCTAAAGAACTGACCTCTTGAATAGGACTCTCAGTCTCTTGGGGCAGGGACAGCTCTACATCCAATTTCAGGAGGAAGAAGCTTTGGAGGATGAGACCTTTGCCCCTTATCCCAAGATGTTGAGCCCCATTCATTCAAGGGGGTAATGATGACATTGTTTTATATATTATCTTATGTTATCCCTGTTATATTGTTGTGTAAAGTTCTGTTGACACCAGTTATTCCAAAATTCCCATTGCCCTATGTAATGGATAAGAAAGATCTTGGGGTTTGTAGTAGCAATTTAGATCTTTCTCACCTGTTAATAGGCCATGTGACCTGCTTACATCACAGGAAGCCTGAGTCACACGTGGTGGGAGGAGCTTCCTGACAGGAAAAGGAAGTTATGTCATAGGAAATGGAGGGAGAGAGAGAGAGAGAGAGAGAGAGAGAGAGCAGCTGCTAATGGCCACACTTGTGATTGTTAGAACTGAATAGGCTGACCTAGCTGTCCTGTGAGTTTGTTTTGGGGAAGACCCCAGCAGGAGGTCAGAGAGGTTTTGGGATGGAGAGGCTCCAGGTTGTAATATTGTGTGTGGAATGTTTTATTGCTGTAATAAGCTGGATAAATGGCTTGTGAGATATGGTTCTCTGGTGTCTGAATAAATGGTTTACTTTTTCTACCTTCTATGTGGAGAGTCTCATATACTTTGCAATATAGAACTACATAGGCATTTTGACAATTATCATCTACATTATTATTATTGCATTACTGTTACACATCCCTACATGGGAATATGACTCTTGCAACTCTTGAGAACTACATCTCTATTAGGGCAGTTAGAAGGGGTATGTGTAGATAGAGGGTATGAGTATAAATTGACTTTGATGCGATCATATTAAAAAAACTTAAGTGGTAAAAAAAGGATTGTACTGAGAGAAAAAGAAAGGAAGAAACAGAATAGGGTTGTTGTTGTGTTTGTTTGTCCTTCATTTTCAAAGAGGACCATGGTATCAGGGAAATGATGACATGACTTGCAGTTGACTTTGATTTGAGTGAGGGAGGGCTATGCAAGGTCACCTGCCTCACTTTTTCCTCCAGAGCCATCTGGATCCAGTGACTAGATATCCATCAAGATGACTGGAGATGACCCGGGATGGCCCTTTTAGGCTAAGGTCTTTTCACGTACTCACTTAGAGAGCAAATTATATTATGTGAAGAGGCATAAAAGACCAGTAGAGGGAAAGAAGAAGTAGAGGGAAAGAAGGGAGGGGGTAAGCATTGTTTGAACTGTACTCTCAACAAATTTGGCTCAAAAAAAGAATAACAAACACAGTTGGGTATAGAAATTTATCTTACCCATAGGGAAGTAGGAGGGAGAAAAGGAGAGAAAAGGGAGGGATGCTGATAGAAGGGAGGGCAGACTGAAAGAGGCAGTGGTCAGAAGCAAAACACTGGTGAGGAGGGAAAGAGTGAAAGGAGAGAGAAAAGTATAAATAGGAAAGAAAATAAGATGGAGGGAAATACACAGTAATCATAACTGTGAATGTGAATGGGATGAACACTCCCATCAAATTGAAGTGGATAGCAGAGTCTATGAAAAAACATAATCCTACAATATGTTGTTTACAAGAAACACATTTGAAGCAGAGATGAACACACAGAGTAAAGGTAAAAGGCTGGAGTAGAATATATTATGCAACAGATGAAGTAAATAAAACAAAAACAAGCAGAGTTAACAATTCTGATCTCAGACAAACATCTTGCTAAAATTTACAACGGATAATGAAGTAATATCAATACTAAGCATATATGCACCACGTGGTAAAACATCCAGATTCTTAGAGGAGAAGGTAAGTGAGTTACAGGAAGAAATAGACAGTAAAACTATACTAATGGAGGACCTCAATCTTCCCCTCTCAGAACTAGATAAATCTAACCCCAAAACAAGCAAAAAAGAAGTTAAGGGGGTAAATAGAATTTTAGAAAAGTTAGATATGATAGACCTCTGGAGAAAATTGAATGAGGATGGAGAGGAAGATAACTTTTTCTCAGTAGTACATGACACCTATACAAAAACTAGCCATGCATAAAAACCTTACAATCCAATGCAGAAAGGCAGAAATATTAAATGCATCCTTTTCAGATCACGATGCAATAAAAATTATGGGTAATAAAGGACCATGGAAAGAAAGATTAAAAATTAATTGGAAACTAAATAATCTAATCCTAAAGAATGAGTGGATCAAACAACAAATCATAGAGACAATCAATAATTTCATCAAAGAGAATGACAATAATGAGACAACATAGTAAATTTATGGGTTGCAGCCAAAGCAGTACTTAGGGTAAATTTTATATCTCTAAATTCTCACATGAATAAAATAGAGAAAGAGAAGATCAATGATTTGGGCATGCAACTACAGAAGCTAGCAAAAAGAAAAAATTTAAAATCCCCAATTAAATACCAAAATAGAAATTCTGAAAATCAAAAGATTAATAAAATTGAAAGCAAGAAAACTATTGAACTAATAAATAAAACTAAGGTTGTTTTATGAAAAAAAAACACAGTAAAATAGATAAATTTTTGGTTAATTTTATTTAGAAAAAGAAAGAAGGAAACCAAATTACCAGTATCCAAAATTAAAAGGATGAGTTCTCCACCAATGAAGAGCAAATTAAAGCAATGATTAGGAGCCATTTTGCCCAATAGTATGTCAATAAATCTGGGTAAATGAATGAATATTTGCAAAATATATACAAAAATATAAATTACCCAGATTAAAATGAGAGGAAATAAAATACTTAAATAACTCTATTTTAGAAAAAGAAATTGAAGAAGCCATCAATGAACTCTATAAGAAAAAAAATCTTCAAAATCAGATGGATTTACAAGTGAATTCTACCAAATATTTAAAGAACAATTAATTCCAATGATATATAAACTATTTGGAAAAATAGGTGAAGAAGGAGTCCTATCAAATTCTTTTTATGACACAAATATAGTGCTGATACCTAAACCAGGAAGAGCCAACACAGAGAAAGACCAATTTCCCTAATGAATATTAATGCAAAAATTTTAAATAAAATATTAATAAAGAGATTATAGCAGTTTATCATGAGGATAATATATTATGACTATATGGGATTTATACCAGGAATGCAGGGTTGGTTGAATATTAGGAAAAATATCAACATAATTGACCATATCAATAACAAAACTAATCAAAATCATATTATTATCTCAACAGATGCAGAAAAGGGTTTGACAAAATACAGTAACCATTCCTATTTAAAAAAAAAAACTAGAGAGCATAGGAATAAATGCAATTTTACTTAAAATGATACAATATCTCTCTAATGCCATCAACAAGCATTATATTTAATGGAGATAAGCTAGAAGCTTTCCCAATAAGATCAGGAGTGAAACAAGGATGTCCATTATCACCATTATTACTTAATACTGTACTAGAAATGTCAGCCTCAGCAATAAGAGAAGAAAAAGAAGTTAAAAGAATTAGAATAGGTAAGGAGGGACAAAATTATCACTCTTTGCAGATGATATGATGGTATACTTAGAGAATCCTAGAGAATCAACTGAAAAACTACTTGAAATAATTAACAACTTTAGCAATGTTTCAGGATATAAAATAAACTCATATAAATCATCAACATTTCTATATATTACCAACAAATTGCTGTAGCAAGAGATAGAAAGAGAAAATCCATTTAAAATAACTGTAGACAATATAAACTATTTGAGAGTCTACCTGCCAAGACAAACCCAGGAACTATATAAACACAATTATAAAACACTTTTCACACAAATAAAGGCAGATCTAAACAACTGGGAAAATATCACCTGCTCATGGGTAGGTCAAGCTAATATAATAAAAATGACAACTCTATCTAAATTAATTTATTTATTTAGTCACATACCAACCAAACTACCAAAACATTATTTTATAGAGCTAGAAAAAATAACAAAATTCATCTGGAAGAACAAAGGGTCAAGAATATCAAGAGAAATTAATGGAAAAAAGTGCAAAGGAAGGTGGCCTAACCATACCAGATCTAGAACCGTATTACAAAGGGGGAATCATCAAAACTATTTGGTACTGGCTAAGAAATAGAGTGGTGGATCGATGATAGGCTACGATCACAAGACACAGTAATAAATGACTATAGCAATCCATTTGATAAACTCAAAAACTTCAGCTTCTGGCACAAGAAGTCACTATTTGACAAAAACTGCTGGGAAAACTGGAAAAGAGTATGGCAGAAACTAGGCATAGATTACCATCTCACATTGTATACCAAAATAAAGTCAAAACGGGTACTTGATTTAGACATAAAGGGTGATACCATAAGCAAATTAGGAGAGCAAGGAATACTTTACCTGTCAAATCTATGGAGAAGGGAAGAATTTATCACCAAACAAGAGGTAGAGAACATTGTGAAATGCAAAATGGATAATTTTGATTACATTAAATTAAAAGGTTTTGAACAAACAAAGCCAATGTAGCCAAGATTAGAAGGAAAGCAGAAAGTTGGGAAATAATTTTTACAGCCAATGTTTCTGATAAAGACCTCATTTCTAAAATATATAGAGAACTGAGTCAAATTTGCAAGAATTCAAGTCATTCCCCAATTAATCAAAGAATATGAAGATGAAAAAATTAAAGTTATCTATAGTTATATGGAAAAAATAATCTAAATCACTGTTGATTAGAGAAATGCACATTGAAACAACTCTGAGGGACAACATCACGCCTATAAGATTGGCTAATATGATAGAAAAGGAAAATGATAAATGTTGGAGAAGATGTGGGAAAATTGGAACACTAATGCATTATTAGTGGAGTTATGAAATGATCCAACCATTCTGGAGAACAATTTGGAACTATGCCCAAAGGGATATAAAACTGTGCATACCTTTTGATCCAACAATATCACTATTAGGTCTGTAGCCCAAAGACATCATTAAAAAGGGAAAAGGACTCATATGTACAAAAATAATTAGAGTAGCTTTTTTGTGGTGGCAAAAAAATCAAAAATTGAGGGGATGCCATCAATTGGAGAATGGCTAAACAAGTTGTGGTATATGAATGTAATAGAATAACATTATGCTGTAAGAAATGATGAGCAGGAGGATTTCAGAAAAACCTGGAAAGACTTACAGGAATGGACACTGAGTAAAATGAGCAAAGCCAGGAGAACGTTGAACAGAGAAACAGCAACATTGTGCAATGATCAGCTGTGACAGACTTAGCTCTTCTTAGCAATACAACAATCCAAGACAATTCCAAAAGAAGACTCATGATAGAAAATGCTAACCACATCCAGAGAAAAAACTATGGAGTCTGAATACAGATTGAATCATACTATTTTCACTTCTTTTTTTCTTTCTCATAGTTTTTCCCTTTTGTTCTGATTTTTCTTTCATAACATGAGCAATGTTTAAATATGTTTAACATGACTTCTTGCTGTTTTGGGCGGGGGAAGGGAATGAGGATGAGAAAAAATTTGGAAATCAAAATCTTATAAAAGTGAATATTGAAAATTATCTTTACATGAAATTGGAAAAAAAATAAGATAAAATGCTAGTAAGTGGGAAATATTTTTTAAAAATCCACTGAACTAATGAAAAATAAAATAAAAATATTGCCTGTTCAACACGTGAACAGTTTGGTTGCCAAAGGGTGGAAACTTATGAGGATAAAAAAAAGGCTCAAGAGATAACTTCTGGATAATTAATCATTTTATTAATAATGCTAGCCTTTTAATAAAAGAGATTAGTGGTACTCTCACATGCCAAAGACCCTCATGGCAGCAGGCTTACCGCTTGTATGCCCTTGGAATAGTGGTTGTTCCACAGGATGGAAATCAACTCTGATTGGTTAACAAGTAATGAGAGAAATTGAATATTACAATGAGGGGTAGACCCATTCTAATGAACCTTGATTGCGTCATTTACTTCTAAATTGCCCAGCATTGGGCAATCTAATCTAAGAATTTATCCCCACCCAAACCTGTGTAGAGCACAAGGACTGCCCTACCTTAGATTAAATTCTTTATAAGGTTGGGTGGAGTTATCTACATTTGAGGATAAAGTTAATTCAACTTTCAGAGACTGAGTTTTGCCATGAGAACTTTAGAAAAACTAGGGAACTCTGGATCTCCCCAAATCTTTGGTTATTAATAATCATTTCTCTCACAGAGCAGGTATGGTTCTACATTGACAGAGGAAATTCCTCACCATTGAAGAAATCTCTAATCAAGAATACATTTACATTTCCTCCTCTCCTGCTCCGCCTAATACTCTGACAGAAACTACATCTTATACTGCTTTGTTTTGATCCCAGATCCTGTCCAGCATAACTTCTCAGTAAATATTTGTCAAATGACAATGGGTTACTGAAAGAATTTAGTATGTTTAAGGAACACATGCCTAACCATTAAGATTGACCTCAGAAAGGATAAAAAGGCCCTTTCATAACATGTCCCTTAGTACCTCTGACAGAGTCACACTAGTAGGCTTGTCAATAGATCATCAGTCAGATCCTGGTATGGCAAGGCAATTTTAATGCTCCTTAGAAGCAATAAATATTTGATTAAAAATTTTTTTGATAAGCTAACTAACACTTGGCAATTAAGGCAGGTCTCAGAAAGGCCTCTATAAAGAAACGTTTTTTAAATAATTCAAATTACTCTATAGTGATGACTTCCTAGCCACTAGGCTCAGGAAATCATGGATATGCTGGTAAATGTTTAACAACCTCCTCCAAAAAAAATAAATTTTATGATGTACTTTTAAGTTTAAACTGCATTATTAACACTGTCTCCATCACTTTCTTAGGTCTAAACAATCAACAAAACAATAAATCAAGTCCTGATTTGTAGTGATTGCCAATTTCTGAGGTATAAATGTTCACATAGAATATTGAGCACACCTCTGCAAGAAACGCATTTAGAACAGTTATGCAGCAGCAGCTTCAGCAAGCATTTGTTAACCTCCACTGGATATAGGGCAATGTTCTGCCACGTTATCTTCCTGAGGCCTATGAGTGTTTCCAAGCAAGGAGAAGGGCATAGCAGTCAATGACCTGTGTGATCTTCAGGAACTCAATGGATTTATAAAATTATGTCATTGAAATAGATACTTTCTGAGACCCTCAAAGTCTGCAAATCTATGATTCAGATGATGTCAATAATTATAGCTATTGTATAGGTAGTTTTACTAGGATCAAAACAGAAATGAAACATCTTCAGATCTCCAATGAAGTAAAATGTTATGTGAATATATATAAATTCCTGCATTTAGGTTCAAAAAATCAACTGTATATTAATACGATTGTGCAAAGATGGCTAGAAAATGAGCTATATAGAAAAGACCTCGGGAGTCTAAAGGACTGTGTTCGATATCAGCCAATAGCATCACATGACAACCCCAAAAACTAATGTGATTTTACTTAGGCTGCATTAATAGCCACGCAGTGCTCAAAATGAGGCAAATTGTAGTGCTACTTGTAGTCCTACTTTGTAGGGTATTGTTCAGACTATTTCTTAGATATGTTGTTCAGTTATAGGTACCATTTTATAGGAAGGCTATTTGTAAGATGAAAACCATCCAGAAGAGGAGGAGAAGGAGGGTGGTGAGGATATTTGAAACCATGTCATTTGAGAACCAGTTGAAGGACTTGGTGATATTTAGCCTGGAAAAGATATAGAAGGGACAGGATAGCTGTCTCCCAATATTGAAATAGTTACAATAGTAAGATTAGACTTGTTCTGCTTGGCCCTAAAAGAGCAGAGCTCTGACCAAAGCAGAGAAGTTATGGGGGTGTGGATTTCCAATTCAATATAAGTGAGGGGAAAACTTCCCAACAATTAGAACCATCCAAAATTGAACTGGGCTGCTTTCTCACATAGTGAGTTCCCCATCATTACAGATTTTCAAGCAGAAGCTGCAAAATCATTCACTGGAGATTTTGTGAATGGGATTTATGACTTGGGTAGGGATTGAACTAAATGACCCATGAAATGGAGATCCCTTGCATCATAGTCTACGATGCTATGGCAGAGATTTTTAACCTTTATTCTGTCATGAAACTTTTGGGCAGTCTGGGGAAGTCTACTGACCCCCTCCTAGGATAATGTTTTTAAATACATAAAATAAAACATGTAGAATTACAAAAGAAACCAATTATGTTGAAATAAACACATGGTTTGTTTTTTTTTCTCCCCAATCCAGTTCACAGATTTCCTAAATTCTATCTAGATATCCTTCCATGGTTTTGTTGTTCAGTCATTTCAATCATGTCCAACTATTCATTCATTTTCCTGGTAAAGGTAGTGGAGGGTTTTGTCATTTCCTTCTGCAGCTCATTTTACAGATGAAGAAATTGAGACAAACAAGGTTGAATGACTAACCCAAGATCATACAGCCAGTAAGTGTCTCAGGCCATATTTGAACTCAGAAAGATGAGTCTTGGGGTAGCTAGGTGGTGCAGTGAGTAGAGCACCAGCCCTGGAGTCTAGAGGACCTGAGTTCAAATGCAGCATCAGACGCTTGACACACTTTACTAGCTGTGTGACCTTCAGCAAGTCACTTAACCCCAATTCCCCTGCCTTCCTCCCTTTTCCAAAAAAAAAAAAGAAGAAAAAGAACAAAGAAAAAAAAGAAAGATGAGTTTTCCTAACTCTAGGCCTGGCACTCTAGCCACTATACCACCTAGCTGTCCTTCTCAGGTACATATTCTAACATAAAAGAAATGGCAGTGATCATGGATGAGTATGTAGAGAGATTCATAATGACCACCTACACAGTGTTAGTATTGACTTAATTACTTACAGTTGGACATTATAGACTATTCTGTAGCTTTTATATCTTTTCAAGAGTCTCCCTGAGCGTCCAGGCTCAGTGGAAGTGGAAGTGGAAGATTACTGCCAAAAGATTATAATTTGGGTGGTGAATTATCAGAATAGTTGTCCCAATTTTCTATTAAGAATTGTAGCACTGGCCGTAACTATAACAAGTAAAATAACGATGGTATCATCTCTACACCAACAGACCTCACTGGGTCAGGGGAGGGTGCCCAGGAACATCGGCTGAGAGTGTGTCTCCAGAATACAGACTAAAGAAGTAGGTTTGGAATGGTTGGATTTTCCCAAGATGCTTTGCAAAGTTAGGCCTGCCTCCTGTTCTGCACAACTGTCAAGTTATTGATGCTGGTGCCTTGCCCTACAAGCGAAGTGAACCAATCATTCTTCTTGGTGAATCATCTCTGCATCACATGAATGATATTTTGTGGACATGAACCTAGATTCTTTCATGATGAGTAATAATTTATAGAAACTTACTAATTCTCATACCAGTCATTTATAAACCTGATATTCTTTCCAAAATCTTTGACATCTCACCTTCTCTCACAGTTGTGATTTAATAGCTGGACTCTGAGGTGAAGGCTTACATTATTAAAGCATCATAACTTCTTCACACATTTTAAGACAGGAAGCAATGTTTCTACTTGTAGGTTGGGCACTTGGATGTACTCCATTAATTCTTTCAGTATGTTGGGGCTTCTTATAGGGTTCAGAATGGAAGTGACATTGGAGATCATCTAATTGTAACCTCTCATTTTACAGTCTAGGAAAACCAGGCCGTGAAAAAGCAAAATAGCTTTCCTAAGGTCACACAAATAGTAAGAAGCATAGGTAGGACTCAAACACGGGGCCTTACACTTCAAGGTTCTTTCCACTATACCATGTTTCCTTTACCCTGTTCAGTTATTTTTCAGTCACGTCTGACTCTTCCTGACCTTATTAGGGGTTTTCTTGGCAGAGATACTGGAGTGGTTTGCCATTTCCTTCTCCAGCTTATTTTATAGATGAGGAACTGAGGCAAACAGGGTTAAGTGACTTGCCCAGGGTCATACAGCTAATAAGCATCTGAGGCCAGATTTGAACTCTGGAAGATGAGTCTTCCTGACTCTATGCCCCAGACCTCTACCTTTACCTGAGCCTATGGCAAACAGCTGTCTTCTCAAGGAGCCCATGGATGCTCTGTGTTTGCACTCAGTCCTATTCCACCTTCCTCTAGCAAATGGTCTCTGAAATAACCCTCTCTCTGCTCTAACCTTCTATCTCTTCCTATCCATTGGGTTTTTGCTACTATCTATAAACATGCCCCATACCAAAAAACAAACAAAAACTCTCACTTGACTCTACTTTCCCTTCAGACTCTCACTTTATGCCTCCCCTCCCTGTCTCAGACAAACTCAGAAGATGCTGGTTATACTTGATGCCTCCACTCTTTTCTCAATCCCTTTCAATCTGCTTTAGATGTCCTGATTCATGTGATACCACTCTCCCCAAAGTGATCAAGGCTCTCCTAATTGTCAAATCTGATCAAAGCCTTTTCTCAATCATCTCTGTTGTGTTCAAGGACATGTTGAGGCTGGGGACAGAGAAGCAAGAGCAAGAAGAGGAACACTTGTGTGCGTGCATGTGTGTGTGTGTGTGTGTGTGTGTGTGTGTGTATGTGTGCATGTGTGTGATTCCTTGGATTTCTTCCTACCTATCTGACCATTTCTTCTCAGTCTCCTTTACTGGATTATCAGGCATGTCCCACACCATAACTGTAACTCTGTCCTGATCACTTGCTTGGGTTCAATTATTTTCTTCATGTGAACAACTCTCAGATCTATCCAACTCTTAGATGAGCTCTAAAATGATATCAACAACTCTCTGTGAGATCATAGGCATCTTAAACTCAATATGCCCCAAATGAATTCACCATCCTCTCCCAACCCACTCACCCTAGCCCCCCCAAAATATCACACCCATCTTTTCACTATTTGAATTGATAAAGCATTCTTCCTGTTATCCAGGTTCCCAACACCTAAGTCGTTCTTAGTTCCTAATTCCCTTTCATTCCCCACCTAATCTAGTCTACCAACACAGAATCTCATAGCCTCCCCTCTTATGGATACCATGCTAGCTTAGGTCCTCACGACCTCTCACCCAGACAGTTGTAATGGGCTTCTGACTGCACTTTAGCCAAATTGACCTATTGACCAAAAACATTCATGTCCTGCACTGTATGATCTTTTTCCCCATGGCAATACTATGTCCCCTTCTCATCTCTTCATTTAGAGCCCCTAGATCCCTTCAAAGCTCAGCTCAAGAACCCAATCCAACATGAAGCCCTCCCTGATCCCTCCCAATGGATCTATGCTGTTCCACCTGGCAATCACAGACAGTTCTCACTTAAAGTAAGTGGATCATTCAATTTTGCAGACCTCCACATGAAACAATTTGGCCCAAGGACTTGAAGAAGGGAGGAGGGGATGGAGGGAGAAAGAGAAGCAGGAAGGAGGCTTCTTGAGCCAGTGGATGAATAGGGTTACTCCACAGTTCAAGGACATGTTGAGGCTGGGGACAGAGAAGCAGGAGCAAGAAAAGAAACACTTGTGCTGGGTCCAGCCGTATTAGGAGTTTGTCCAGAACCAAGAGGAAGAAAACAGCGAGGGAAAGGGGGAGTCAGATATGTGAGGGCCCTGACACACAGTGGGTATGTAGGCAAAAATATCCCTTGGCACTGGAGGTCTCAAGCAAAGACCCCTTCCCATGGCAACCATCATGGTCTGTGCATCTATTCTTCTGCTTTCACTTGGAAGGTTTCTTTTTTTAGGGTTTTTTTTTGGACGGGTGGGGGGAGTGAGAAGCCAGGGAGTACCAAGCTGAGGGACAGAAGTGGAGAGAGAGAACACAGTACTGTACAGTAACCTTAACATAGGTGAGGTTTGTTTTTTTTTACAAGGATATCTTTCAGAATTCTTTAAATGAAGTCAAATTTGCCTAATACAAGAACTGTCTGTACCTTGAATTTGCTTTGTATTTATGTCAGATTTATATATATGTATACATCTTGTTTTTCCCCAGTAGAGTAAGAGGTTTCTTGGGGGCTTATAATGATTCATTTTGTCTTTGTGCTTCTAGTACATATATTTATGTACTGGCAATTATATAATGTCTAGAATAATAAATGTTGGTTGATTGATTGACAGAGCAATGTTTTTCTAAATGGTGCCCTAGTGTTTCCAAAGTACCTTAACTCCTAGAAAATAGTTTAGCCAGAGATATTACCATCCTAATAGGCTCCAAATTTGTCTCTCTATTTCCAGTCTCTTTCCTCTGTAATTCATCCTTATATTCCTAAAATCAAGATCTGCCCATTTCCCCCCTATTCAAAAATCCTATATGGATCCCTATTGCCTCAAGGGTAGGACAGGATATTTAAATCTCTCCACAATGTGACTCCCTCTCCTACAGGAAATATTCCCTCTCTCTTTTGAAATTGTTTTGTATAATTATGTACATAAGAATAATAACTAACATTTATATAACGTTTATTATGTCTCAGGCACTGTTAAGTGCTTTGCAATTATCTCACTTGATCTTCACAATGAGTTAAGATGCTATTGTTATTCCCTTTATATAGATAAAGAAACTGAGGCAGAGGTTAAGTGACTTGCCCAGGCCACACAGCTAGTGTCTGAGGCTAGATTTGAATGCAAGTCCTTCTGACTTCAGGCCCAGAACTCTGTCCACTGTGTCACATAGCTGCTGTGCGAAAGGTGGTGTTTGTCCTTCATTTTCAAAGAGGAGCAATGGTAAAAAAGTGGATAATGATGGGTGATGTCTTTATTTGAGAGTGAATTGGATTTAAGTGAAGCAGAGTTGCTCAAAGTCATTAGCCTCACTCTCTTCCAGAGTCATTGAAGTCCAGTGGCAAGACAAATGGTCCAGGATACAGCAGATGACCTTGGTGTCCTTGATTTCTAAGCAAGCTCTAAGTGTCCCACTACTCCTGCTTCAGCCTCCTTCAAGGCTGTTGGAACAAACTGTTCTCATCTGCCCATTCTTCAGAGGGAAGTGCTCACATGTTTGGGGTAGACACCTCCCTAACTCACCAGTGGGTTTGAGGCCCATTGATTACTCTGGTTTAGCCCAGGGCTTGGCTGTTGCGCATGCTACAGCTTCTTAGAGCCACAGGTGAGAGTTGGGTGAAGGTGGAAACCAAAGGTGAATGAGCATCCCTGAAAAGGGCTTTGCAAGTCCTCACATCCGAGGTGCTACTCCTTCCCTGAACACCCCTTATGCCCATAAAAAACCCGACATGGTGGCTTCCCCCTATGTGAAAGATAGTAGAGCTCTAACGAATAGAAAGTCAACCTAGGAGTCAGGAAGACCTGCATTCAGGTTCAACTCGCTGTGTGATCCCTGGATGTGTCACAATCTCTCTGCTCCAGGTAATACTCTAAACCAATAATTTGTAGAACCTTCCTTACTACATCAATGAAATCACAGATACCTCTTCCCTCTTCAAAAACAAAGGACCCAAGTTTTATTTTCTCATCTGCGTATCCTCCTACCATAATATAAATTCCTCAGCAATAAAGACTTCTTCCCATCCGTGTATATCCAGCATCTAGGACAGTACCTTACACATAGTACGTACCTAATAAAGGTTTGTTGAATTGAATTGAGAGTGTATAATGAATATAGAAAATAACTTCTAAAATGTATTTATCAAGATACATAGACATCTCATATTGAATGATAAAACAGTCCAGATTTTATTCTACATACCTTGGACCAGTCATTTGACTTCAACAACCTTTAGATTCCTCATCTATAAAATAAGAGGGTTGGACAAAATGATTTCTAAAGTCTTTGCAGCAAGTTCCTCTGATAAATATCTCAAACCCAAGATAAATAAGGAATTGACTCAAATTTGTAAGAATGATAGCTAGTTATCAATGGTCAAAGGACATGAACAGGCAATTTTCGAAGGAAGATATACAAGGTATCAGGTGTTGTTTTTGTTCCGTAGTTTAGTTGTGTCCAACTCTTTGTGACCCCATGGACCATAGCATGACAATACTGTCCATGGGGTTTTCTTGTAAAGATATTGGAGTGGCTTTCCATTTTCTTCTCCAATGGAT
>JAQQSZ010003721.1:0-14365 GCA_028646595.1 Phalanger gymnotis
CTCCCAACCCCCACCTTCATTCCCTCTCCCATCCCCACCCCTACCTTGACACTCCCATCTCCCAGCCCTAGAGAATTTTCAGTCATTTCTTCTATTTGCAGGATGAGAGTTCAAATATTAAGGAGGACAAGCCCCTATTTGTCAGAGAACTGGAAACAGGGCTACTGAAGCTATAAACCAGGCCCTGTGTTGACAGGTAACCAAGCCATTGCTGCTCCCTCTTCACCTGCTGAGGGTGGGCCAGGGGTCTCTTGGTCTTGAGACCGGCTCACTGACTACTGCCCCTACCTGACATTCAGCTTTTCTGTTGCTTTCTATTTATAGCATCATATTTGGGGCAAGATTCCTTGACCTTACACACACACACCCACACACCCCCCCCCCCCCCCCCCCCCCCCCCCCCCCCCCCCCCCCCCCCCCCCCCCACACCCCTTTAACAGATGTCTTAGCAGCTAGGGAAACTTTCCTAGATCAGACTTTTTGTGATCAACTGACTTTGATCTTAGTTTACTAAGTAAAATAAAAATGATGATTCTGTGCTCATTCAGATGCTCTCTCTCTCTGATTGTCTCTCCTTTCTCTGTCTCTCTCCTCTCTGTCTCTGTGTTTCTCTGCCTCTCTGTCTCTCCATACACACATACACATGTACATACATACACACATACCTGCGCCCCTGTCAAAGACCAAGCATCTGTCAACAAGAGAATCCCCCCAAAATCACCTCTCCCTATCTGGCTTCCAGGAAGAGCTCTGAGACTCAAACAGCCACAGCTAGAGCTCGTCGGGAGATGAGACTAACTATATTTCTAAAAGACATAAAATCACTCGATTCAGATTTATAAGAACAAGAGCCATTCCCCAGCTGATAAATCATCAGAATACAAACTGGCAAGTCTCAAAGCAAGAAGTCCAAACTATGAAGAGCCATGTGAAAAAATGTTCCAAATGACTAATAATTGGAGAAATGCAAATTAGAGCAACCCTGAGGTTTCCCTTGTACCCATCAGACTGGTACAATGGACAAAAAGATAATGAAAAATGGTAGAGAGGCTGTGGGAAAACAGGGACATTAATGCACGGTCAGTGACACTATGGACTAGTCTGGCCATTCTGGAAAGCAATTTGGAACTGCGGCCCCAGAATTCTGAAACTGGGCAGACCCTTTGACCCTGCAACACCACTGCTAGGCCTGAGCCCCACAGAGATCACTGAAAGAGGGAAGGACCCCCATGCACAAGAACAGTGGTAGCAGCTCTTTAGCGATGTCAAAGCACTGGAAACAAAGGGGGTGCCCATCGCGTGGGGATCCGCTGAACAAATTCTGGTATATAGATCCCATGGAACACTTTTGCTATAAGAAATAAGGAAAGGGGCAGTTTCAGAGAAACCCTGGGAAGACTTTTATGAACTGATAGAGCGAAGTGAGCAAGACCAGAACAATTCTCACAAAAACCCTGATAGGGCAGACAACTTTGAAAGACTCGAGAACCAGAATCAACTCCACCATCAGCCAAGGTTCCAGAGGTGCAGCCATGAAGTACATGACTCATATTGAGAGTGGTGAAGACTGAGGCACACACACACGGACACACATGTTTACACACAGTTACACACATGCAAACACACACACACATATACCATAGGTACACATACACATAAACCTAATCATATATGTATATACACATACACATATACACATATATGTTTGAAAGATGACCAACGGCAGGATTTATTTTGCATGACTATATGTATCTGTTCCCAGGGCTTTGTCATCTTTTTCTAGGTAGCTCAGTGGATAGAGTGAATGCTAGCCAAATTGAATCTTTTGATTGCATTAGGACAGTAGCATACAAACGTGATTTATAAACAAGTATACTTATATTAGGGTACGTGCTTAAATTCTTTTGCTCTTGGGGTGTACGACCCAAAATGTCGGTGACCGCTGTCCTCGGCTGGTAAGGACAGAGCTCCTGGTGAGAATCAGGGGGCATCGGCGGCCGTGTCCACTCTGGGTTTACTCATTGGTGTCCTGTTCCTAACGAACAAAAGGCAGGCCCACAAGTGAGCCTTCCCTTCTCGCTGAGCATGCTTGGAAGCAATCGCTCGGTCCTCATCTCAGGGGAGCCCACCTGGGCTGAACTCCCTGGTTCTGGGCTGTTGGCTGCTGCCCCTTCTCCTGTTTGCTCCAGGCTGCTTCCAAGAGGGGCTCCTGGCCCGGGGCCACGGTGCCCTGGGTCAGTCATTACTAATTTTTGTGAGCTGATTGGTGACTGCCTCTACTTGGATGAGGCTCCTGGCAAGGGCAGAGGCTCTCCTGCCCACCTGCCTGCTTCACTTCCCCTACGCAGGTGACAGTCAAGAGGAGATCCCAGGCATGACGCAGGAACTGGAGGAGTCCAGGTGATGTTTGGAATCTCCTCCTGTCTGGCTTAAGGCCGATAATTTCCCTGTGGACTCTGGGCCCTCAGATGTGGGTGTGGATGAGGCGTGGACGCTCGTGGGTGCATTATGGCGGAATTATCGAATTCACCATTGTCTGGTGAGCACAGAGTGGTTTTTCAGCCTGGCTCCAGATCACATGATCTTCCTTTTCCTATAGTAGCCGTTTGTACCCAACGACGCTCAAATGCCGGCAAAGATTTTGGAAACAAGCAGACGAGAGATCTATTCATTTCCTTGTCCCACAACGTGTGAACGATGCCTTTTCAAACTAACTTTTTGACAATCTAATGTGTTGACATAGCCACCAAAGGTGGATCTACCCAGAGGAAGCTGCGCTGGCCTTTCAGGATGATCGCTCCAAAAATGGATTTTAATCAAACCATAAGAAAATTGCCCTTTCTAGTAGACTCAAATCCAATCCGATGAACCCCTCAACGAGAGGGCTGGGGTCACGGAGGAGGCAATGTGGTGGGGGGTTAGCTGCTGTGCCTGCTCCCTGCTAATGCTCACTTCTCAAAGGAAAAGGGAATCTTTGTGCACAGGGTGCCAAGCATCACTTGCATTTCGGAGCCTGGGTTACTCAGACAACTAAGGGAAACCAACTACATGGAAATACCAATGGATAAGTCATCGACGGACTTTTAGTCTGGGGAAGAAAAGTGAGGTGTCCTGGTCTCTGCATGCCCAGTGTAGACAAGCTTTAGTTCCTGATTCTCCACCAAAGGGCAAATCTCACAAGCAGCGATTTCCTTCCCCCTGCCCTCCCCCCCCCCCTTCAGAAGCAATCGGGATTAAGTAACTTCCTAGGGTCACAGTTAGTAAGTGTCTGAGGCTGTATTTGAACTCAGGTCCTCCTCCTGACTCCAAGGCCAGTATTCTATCCACTTGCAGCACACTTCCCAAGAAATTCCTGAAAAGCTCAGAGAGCAAAGAGCGCATCTCAGTCCTCAATGAGGAGGGCTCTCACCACATTTTATACTGGGTGCACAGGAGTCTGAAGGTCACTGGCATACTCACGGCAAATCCGCTTCTGATAGAGTTCGATGGCTTTGAGGAGCTCCATACACGTCCTCTGGATGGAGTGGAACAGCTGAAGCAAACATAGGGAGAGGGTTCACCCGCTGGGACCCAGGGGCACCAAGAATGGGGGCTCCCTCCCTCCCCTACAGGACCATCAAAGCTATGACATGGATCTCATTGTGCAGATGCTTCTGTGAGCGTGGTTCTTCCCCAAACACTGAAAGCAGGCACTCGGGCGTCTGGCAGCGACCCCCTCCCCTTTGTCCTGCCCCTTTGCAAGAGGAGAAGGATGGAGGCAGGGGGCACATGTAGAATGAGTGCCAGCTGGTGGCAGCAGGAGAGACCGTGAGGGCTCTGGCTGTGGTCAAAGGGAGAGGGACTGATGCCATATGGGAAGAAAAGAGTGCAGATGGAGAGACCAAGGGAGCCTAATGGTTAGAGGGCAGTGACCATGGCAGCTTCAGCTGCAGAGCCCGGAATAAAGGGGAGGGGACATGGACCTGCCCTGTCATTCATCTGACCCCTGCCCAGGCTCCAGAGACTTCCTTCTGCCTTTCCCAATAGCATCAGGCCTTTTGTGGCACCAGAGACGGCATTATTTGGTGGGGAAAGGGTGGCAGGGAGCACTCTCTGCGTCACAGTACAGAGCCCATTTCTAAATGGCGCTGATTAGTTTCTTCATTCAGAGGCAGCCTCTGGGTTACAAAGACCCGGCTTGTTCAAGGACCCTGGGCAAGCCACCAAAGCAGTCAGTGTCTCCAGGCAACTGATGCTGAATTGTAATCCAGGTGGGCCAGTCTTCATGGGTGGAGGGAGTGCCCTGCCCCCGTGTACCCCTATCCTTCCCCTCCCCTCTCCCATCCCCCCCCACCCGTGCAATGGCACAACAGCTGAAAACAAAGCAAGGGACTGGACAGTCCACAGTTTGCTAAGACAGACCCGGGATGGCCGTTGGCAGTTCAAGGGTCTGACCCCTACATTATTTACCAAAGTGTTGGTTTTTTGAAAGAATAAATTTTCAGTTAAATACGATGCTAAACAGGCCAGCGATAGCCCCATAGGAGCCACTTAATAAAGCTTCGCTCTTCATGTACTGAAGTGTCTTGATGAAAAGTAATAAATTCAATGACCTCACTGGTTGTTTGGACAGCCCTTAGGGTCCTTGGGGTTTATCCTTTAGCTTTTCTTTATAAACTCCTGGAGGATAAGGACTTCTGATGGAACTTCTCACCTCCCCCAAGCTAGCATGGTGTATGGCACATAGTAGACAGTTATAAAAATCTCTTACGAATCAATTTTTGGCACTGTGTATCTAAAGACATTTGCTAGCTGGGTGACCCTGGGCAAGTCACTTAACCTTATTTGCTTTAGTTCTTTATCTGTGAAATGAGCTAGAGAAGGAAATGGCAAACCACTCCAGTATCTTCGAAAGAAAACCCCAGACGGGGTCGTGAAGAGTTGGACACAACTGAAATGACTCAACAAACCAAAGCCAATGCCAGCTCAGGGATGTTGGTGATGGGTTCAGCCTAGTCCTTGACTATTCTCTTCCTGCCATTGTTTCCTCCTACCTCTCCAAGGTACCCAATAGCCTCACACTCTCTACCTATTAATAATGTGCTCCTTGAAACTCATTCACGCTAAAGTGTAAATGACTGCTTGACGATAGTCATAGTTTTATCTCCTTCTCAGGGGAGTTTGTATCTAACAGGAATGAAGACCTTAAGAAAAAGGACTGAAGCTTCAATCCTGACCTCATGAACTAAAAATAAAGGAGGGAAGACTCTGAAAGTAGGGGCTATGCCTCCGCCCCTTAAAAATCAAACAGAGCCACTGAATTTATAGCCAACACTTGTGGGCAGTAGACCAACAACTTCTCCCCAGTCTGTAATATTATGAAGAAATACATGTGACCAAGCATTTTTATAAGGTGTTTTTAAGAATTGGTTTTAAGATCTAGTTACAAGGCAAATGACTACAATACTTCGGTCCCTCCAGGATCTGTGATTTCACAATGTGGGTGTTCTTTTTACTAATGCAGATTGCAGCCCTGCTTTGGCTTGGTACAGTGTCTCCTTTATTTGCTCTGGCCAAGGAAGGTGCATCTCCTCACACTCACCCTCAGACCATGGCCTGCTGCCTGGGAGTCACACACAAGCAGGACAGGGAGCCCAGAGGGATACACAAGGAGTACAGGGGGGTTTGTGTCAGAAAATGGGATGATCCAGGGCACTTGATAAATGCTCTGAGCCCTTTTTTTTACCCTCTCCTCTCAGGAGTTGGAAACATACAGAGGGGGTGCGGAGAAAGCAGGTGAGACCCAATATAGAGCCTGTGAGTGAAGCCCACCTTGGGGTACTCTGATCGGGCCCTTTACTGCCCATCCTGGCTGATAGCCTCCCCCTACCCCTAGATTGAAAGGTCTGGGATGAATTTCTGGAACACTTTTCACATAGCTCTGGGATATGAAAAACCCTCTCCTAACTGAGGAGAAGGGGAAGGTCCTGGTCTGTAATTTCCTCCATGTAGGGAACCCCTCAGGTCAGAAAACTCCCTCCCCCCAGGGAAGGGGGGGCTCTTCTCAACAGTGGAGAGTCTGGCAGAGGTGCCTAGAGCAGATGCTGGAGGCTACTCTGCAGTGGAAGGGGAAATATTCAACAAAGTGAATAAAGTACAATGGGACATAGATGAGGCTAATATGTGGTTTTCTAAGTCTGTCTGCATGATCTGGGGTCTTGTGTTGTTTTTGAGTTTGGCACCTGGTCTGAGAAGTTGTGACTTGCCTGGACTTACACGGCCAGTGAGTGCAGAGCCAAGGCATGGATCCTGGTCTGGCTGGCTCTCTAACCACTGAGGCACAGTGCCTTTCCACAGATGTTTGAAGACATCCTTCAACTGTCCCTCACAAATAACACAGCTTGCAGCCCTTCACCACCCTCCTATGCACTAAGGTCCCTCAGACAACATGGTGCCCAGAACTCAACTGTGTTCTCTAGCTGTGGTCTGAGCAGAAGAGGCAGAGCAGGAACATCTCTCCTCACTCTCTGGACATGCGCAGCCATGAACTGTGGCCCAAACCATTCGATTTTCTGGCTGTTACCTCCTGTCATTGGCTTCTGTTAAGGAGGCAGTCAACTAGAATTCTCAGGAACTTTTTCATAGGAACTTCTTACCCCATACAACTGACTTCTTGAACACAAGGGGAAGACTTTACATTTATCCCTATTGGAGATCATCTTGTGGGTTCTAGAACAACATGCTAACTTTTTGAGATGTCTTGGAACCCTGATTCTGTCCTCCAAGGCATTAGTTATCTCTCCCACCTTGTGTGTTAGCCACAAACTTAGAAGCACCTTTATCCAAAGCATGGATGAAAATGTTTACTAGGGCAGGACCAAGGACAGAGACCCAGATGTACCATCATTAATGACCTCCATTCAGGTCAACACCCACTTATTCATCATCGGAACTCGGAACTCTTCAGCTCAAAGTGTTCATAATCTGTGAATTACCCAAGCCAAGGTATCATCCTGACCACTGTTCTCCTCCCCCATCCCTCCAAGAAGTCAGAAAAGATGTGATTAAGTGCCCATGTGACAGGGCCAGCTCTTCCCAAGTTTACCACTTTAGTCTGTGTTCTAACCCTAATCCAACTACATTCTCCTGGCTCATCCCGGTTCTATTTCCCAATTGGCCACTGGGGACGACTCTCTGTGATTTATGAGTCCCTGCTTGGAACCTCCATAGCATCAGAAACCACACTGTGCCTGCTCCCTCTCCACAGTTAGCCACCCAGTCCCTGACCTTCCTTTACTAGGCAATCTCTCCTCCACTTTCCAGCTCCCCATTAGAACGTCAGCTCCTTAAGAGCCAGGGCCCACTTGTTTTCTTGGGGTGTCTTCAGCACTTAATAGTGCTTGGCATATAGGAAGTGCTTAGTCAATGTTCTCTCATTTTCTCTGTCTCTGTCTTTCTCTCCTCTCCTTCTCCTCTCCTATCTCTCTGTTTCTCTCTCCATCTCCTTTCTCTCTCTCTCTCTCTCTCTCTCTCTCTCTCTCTCTCTCTCTCTCTCTCTCTCTCTCGTATCTTTTCCATCTCCACAACCTCCCTCAAATTGTTCCCTTCTCTCCACTCACATGGCTGTTAACCCCACTTGGACCCTCTTGGATGGACAGACATCCTTGTCTCCTACCTGGGCTCCCAGATTCCTGTTTCTTTCCCAGTCTGCCCTTCACACATTTGTCATTTGTCAGGATAGCCATGCCTAGTCATGTCTGGCTAAGTCACTCCCTCATTCAAAGACCTCTGAGAGTGAGCCCATCGTGGCCACAGCCTGGTGTTCAAGCCCTCCCCAATATGGCTCCACAAGCGCCCATGACCCATCATCCCTTTGCTCCACTCCACACCTGGCCCACCTGGACTCTTGGCTCTTCCCCAGTCTCTCCCTGCTGCTCTCACCTCCTCACCCTGCACATCTCTGCCTGTTGAGACCCTGCCTCCCCTGCAGGCCTGGCCTGGGTGTCCCCTCCCTTCCCTGCCCCGGTAGCCTGCTGTCCTTTGTCTGCTCTTCCTTTTGCCCTCACCCCATCCTCCTGCCTTGTCTCACTCCAAGTCAATGGCTCACATACCCTCTTTATACCAGAAGGCCTCTGAGGGCAGGGCTGTTCCTTTACATCCTCGTGTCCCCAGAGTGACACAAGCCCAATCCCATGGGTGGCTCTCCGTCCAGTCTGCTCAACTGAATCAAACTGTGACCCTTCTGACAGATTCTTGGGGAACCTGCGCTGAGACCAGGGGATCTTTATACCTTTCCTCCCAAATGCTCGCCAATCTTCTGCCTGATATAGCAATCAGGGGGCACCGTAGTGCACAGAGAACTGGGCCAGGAGTCAGGAAGCCCTGAGTTCAAATGCTACCTCAGACACTTCGTTGTGAGACCCTAGGCAAGTCACTTAACATCTGTCTGCCTCAGTTTCCTCAACTGGAAAATGGGGATACTAGCACCGACTTAAATGACATACTATCTGTAAAGTGTGCAGCAATCTTAAAGCACTTTGTAAATGCCAGTGATTCTTGTTATCATCAGCACTTGCTCCTGTTATTCATCCTAAAGCTTTGCTAGAAATTCACACGAGGGCCCTTTCTCTGTGAGAGCTGACCCGAGCCTGCCCTGTTCCTCTCGCCCTCTCTGGAATTTCTCACTGGCACAGTCCTGATTTGTGGGGGGAAGAGAGGGGGCAAAGGGGGTTCAGTGCTTGGAAGGTTAATCATCTGGGACTCATTTCTCCTCCCACTGTACTTATTAGATGTGCAGAGATCAGCTTGGGGAGAGGGACCACATTCCCCTCTGCCTGACAGAGTGCACGTGTTCAAGTTATGCCTTGGCCACCACAGTACACAGGAGTGTACATGAGCTGCGCCCACCCCAGGGCCACCAGGGAGAGCCCACCCACCTCCAGTTTGGCGTCCAGGTCCGCGTCAGAGGCCACCACGTGCTCGTCTTCCTTCTTGCCCGTCACCTTGATGAGGGCTTGCTTTGTCTTCCAATACTTCTGTTGCATCTTATTCACAACTGACTTGTCTTGACTTTGGGCGTATTGGTCATAAAATTCCCTGGAGTAGCTGCCAAGAACATGTGGACAGTTACGAGAGGGAGGAAGCTGTGGAGGAATTTCTGGGATGCGCTGGATGCCTTCATTTGCCAACAACAGCTCTGGCCTGTGCAGGAAGTATTTTCCTAGTGTGTTATTTGACTAACAGGAAATGACGCATTTCAACATTTGCCAAAGCCTTTTCTTAAATGACATTTCAACATCAGGCTTATGGACCTCAGAGACTAAGCCTAGGACCCCCAGACATAAAACACTCCCAGGTTGGCTGCTTTGTAGCAAAGCCAGGATTAGAACCCACATCTCTGAACTCCAAGCCCAACGCTCTCTTCTTCCTGCCATGTTGTCTCTGATGCTCATAGGGTGATGACTGTGTAACAGAATACTGACATGTAGGGTGAAAGGTAAGATGTCTAAAGATTTTAATCATCAAATCTGTACCAGATACTAAATTGAACAAAAATAATGGACAATATGTCAGTCCCTAAGGGGGAGTATCCTGAAAAACATTCTTTCAAAAATATGTCAATAGATGTGAAAAAGAAATTTCATAGTTAGACCCCGAGAAGAGAAGCTGCGGCAGCCAATGAAGGGACGGTCTCTGGATAGAGTCCCCTCTGGCCTTCCCTCTCTACTCCTTTCTTGGAGTCTTTAACCTGCCAAGTGCTCAGGGCCCCCTTTCTTCCCTCAGGCCCTCTGGGCCCTCACCCGTGTCCCTCAGATCACAGCTGATCAGTGAACCCCAGTTTCCTAATGCTGACTCCGGTCAAGTCAGACACTGGCCGTCTAGGTTACAAGGGCATGAGATCCCATTGGCTTAGGAAAGCAGTCTGGAACAATTAGGAACTGTTTGGTCACTGAGGTCAGGGTAGGCCAGGAGACCAGAGACCCATCTACCCTTTAGAATGGGCCATTCTATGTGGACATTCCTTGGAAGATGTCAACAAAACGCCTTTGCTGTTTCACATCTCAGACAACAAGGGGCTTGGGCCCGTCCTTGAGGCCTGGGCTTTGTAAGAATTTCCAACATGTCCTCTCTGCCAGGGGCCTTCAAGGGGACAGGTAGATATGCCTGTTGGACCTGTTTCACTCACTATGGCTTTCTAAGATGGATTAATTTGGGATAAGTATTTATGGATGACCATAAAATCGAGTGACCAACTTTCATCAGAGACTGGAATCACTCTGATTACTTCATGTCATATGGAAAGTGATTAAAAAAGGGCACCATCATTGGTATCTGTGCCATTGAGTTTCCTCAGAAGAGACAAACCATGAAGCACCAAGTCCTTCCAAAAGGCACTGCTGCCCCTTGGGATCCAGGCTTCTCACCGATGGCCCATCTGACTGTAAGCTCCTGGAGGGCAGAGACTGGCTTTAGCCTCTTTGGATCCCCAGCACTCATCACCTTGCCTGGCACACAGTAGGTGTCTGATCAAGGTTTCTTGTTTGACTGTACGCAGGGCTGGTCACAAAGCTGCCCACACACCATCTGGGCTCAGAAGGAGGAAGGTTACTCACCATTTGTGTCCTTCCATGTTTCTTTTTTCCTTCAGTTGCTGATGATTCAGGGGGTGGGTAGAAAAATAGCAGGAGAAAATCACTTAGAATATCACCTGTAAAGAAGGAACAGCACATAAGAAGGATAGCTAGCTGGGTACCCATTTTTGTACATGTTTATAAGAAACCTTTGAGCTATAGCTTTTCTGCTGCAAGCATACTAGAGTCAAATGTAAGCTTCTTGAGAGCATGTGTAGTTTCTGTGGGTGTTCCCAGCATGGGTGTGTGCAAGCACACAATAGGTGCTTTACAACGCTCGTTGGAGTGGATTGGACAAAGGATGCCCCAGAGCTGTTCCACCCCAGCCTGGCAGAGAAAGGGGTGAGGAGAAGGAATTCTGCAAAAATGGGAGGAAGCATCCCAAGGTGGAAGGGCAGTTTGAGGAGGGGACAGAGAGGACCATGAGCATGGTGACTGCAGGGCACAGGGGAGGACTGAGCACCGGCAATGCCACAGAACCAGGACCCTGGCTCAGCCTGCCTTGAGCCAGGAGCACTGAGCAGATCCAGGGGCCAAACAAAACCAGCCTGCATGCCCCAATGGCCTGGGCTCTGTGCCCTTCCCTAGGCCCACAGTCCTTCCCATTGCTGGGTGAGTCTCTTTGGGACAGGCCACTTTATTTCCATGGCTCATGGTGACACGTCCCTCACTTGGCCTGCACTCCATGGAGGCTGGTTAGACCCACACTGGCAGGGGCCAGTCACTGCCTCCCAAGATGCAGCCGGGATATTCAGAGCCTCTCAGCTCTCCCAGGCTCTGTACAGGTTAACAGAAAAGAAGGGAGTGGCTTCTCGGCTGCCTGAAAGAAGGGCATCCAGAGCAAGAAGGAAAGGCTGTGGTCACAATGGGCACCCAACCCCTCCCCCCTTCCCAGCTCCTCAGGCCAGTGCCTCCCACTTCCTGCTTCCCTTTCCTCTATTGACTCACCTAACATTTCATTCACACTAAAGTATACACAAATGATGGTATCCAGCTCTAAAAGGGCTACCTTGTGAGACTGGACCATCTCCACCATTCGTCAGCACTCTTACCTTGCCAATATGACATCGGGTCAGTGGAGAAGTTCAGGAAGCTTGACCTTTCACCTGTATCTTCTCACTAACTCCCAGTGCCCTGCCCTCCCTTCGATGCCTGAGGGGGAGCCCTCCCTTCCCAGCCCAGCCTCAGGCCTGGCTGAAGGTGCCAATCCAAAGAAGGCAGGGCCAGGTGAAAGCTCTTCCCTCCAACGGGCCAGCTGAATTCTATCCGTTCCATTTGCTGAATTCCAGGAGGGCGGCTCAGCTAGCCAAAGGACTGCTTCAAAGGGGCCAGGTTAACTAGCTGCAACACCCACCCACGCAATTCCATACTCCAAGCATTTATAGAGAACCTACTATGTGCCAGACATCTGGGATACAGAGACAAAATGAATGATTCCTCACCTTGAAGGTAAGAAGGGGTAACATTCTGGACAATGGCATGGAGGTGGGAGGTGGCATGTCAGCCTCAGAGATCAAGAACTATGCTCCAACCCCCAGAGTCACGTGTGAAGCCAGACTAGAAAGATGAGCCCAAGCCAGGAGCTAAAGGCTGTGAGCGCCCGCTCGCACTCTTCTCTGCCTCTCCTGTCTCTCTGTCTCTTACGAGCCTCTCCCCTGATGCGGGTCAGCCCAGCCAAGGAAACACTGCCAACTGTCAGCTCATTTTAAGGCCAGGGATCAGCCCCAGAATAAAGTGATGTGAAGTGTGTTTGTGCACATGTGGGTACATTCACACACAGTTCACACGAAAGCCAGCCTGCCCTGCCCCATGCTGCACGTGGTTTCAAGCCTCAGTGATTGGCCATTACTGGAGTGGGGCTGGAGAGGGGTGAGAAGGGTGGCTCCTGGCCCCATCACCTTCCCTCCGGAAGGAGCTGGGTGTCCCTAGCAAGGCACTTCACCTCTGTCTGCCTCAGTTTCTTCACCTGTAAAACTTCCCAGGGGTGTCGTAAGGATCCAAAGAGATATTTGTGAAGTGCTTAGCACGGAGCCTGGCGAGGGGCCGCAGCAGTAGAAATGGTTATCATTCCTTTCCCTAAAACATTCCAAACCTTATGTTCACTCCCAAGGCCACAGCGGCAGCTCAGGCGTTACTCCTGGGCTATTATTACAACAGCTGCCTGACGCTCTTCCTTCCCCAAGGCTCTACCCCTCTTGGGGTGAAATTGGGGGTGAATCTGGACACAGGGGAGCAGGCCTCCTTTCCCCCCATTCCAGAGTCTGCACCCCCTGGGCCTCGACACCCAGAGCTTTGGGCTAGAAGTGGGACTGCGCTGGGGGTAGCTGATCAGAAGCCTCCCACCCTCCCTTCCCGGGCTCCCTGCTGCCTGGGCACAGACCGCAGGCCGCCCACCGAGGAGCTTCGCTCTTGGTGCCAGTACCCCCGAGTCACTGGGGCCCAGGCCTCCGGCCTCTCTGAAGGAACCGGGATCCCCCTCCCCCAAGGCACACCTACACCCAAAGCGTGACTGGCTTTCTGACAACTTTGTCCTCACCCCCACCCCCACCCCCACCCCAGCAGCTGGGGTAGGGGGAGGGAGGTGGGCCCCAGGCTGCTCTGCCTCCAGCATCCTCAGCTTCCTCCGCTGGGCCACGGCCTTGGCTGCCTCCGCCTCTGCCCCGGGATGCAGCGGGGTGGGGGTGGGGAGGGGGTTGGGGCTGCCTTGGGAACAGGATGTGCACGGGTTTAAAGGAAGCCTGCCGGATCTGTGGCTGGGCTGGGCTAGGCTTGCAAGGCCAGGCCCGGCCTGGCAGCAGGAAAGGCAACGTCTGCCCTGGTGGCTCAGCCTCAGCCCGCAATGGCCTTCTTCCCTTCCCTTCCCCTCCGTGAACGTGTCCTGCGGCCTGTCCCCTGGGGACCTGCCCGAGTCCAGCCAGGTGGCAGCAGGTGCGGCGGCGGCAGCGGCAGAGGAGGAGCCATCCAGCGAGGGCCGCGTCTACACGGACCGCGGCCGGAATGGATTGAAGCCCTCCGCCCCTCCCTGCATTTCCCTGTCCATCCCCAGTCCAGCCAGGGGGCTCCACGATGATGCTCCCCAGCCCCGGGCTCCCAACAGAGGAGGAAGGTAGAAGAGACAACCCCCCGCCCCTTGTGCCCCACCTGCCAACAGCCGCCTCCGGGATCCCTGCTCCTAGCCCAGGCCGGCCGCGCCTCACTCCACCCTCGCAGTGGCGCCCCCGGATCTGGCCCCGGCAGGTACCTGGCCGCCCGGTGCGTCCGCCCTCCGAGGCGCCTGCCGGGCCCTGAGTCCCTTGGCCTGTCCCGCTGGCGTCAGCGCGGTCCGCGGCAGGAGCAGCAGCCCTGGCATTGGCGGGATGAGGAGGAGGGATGTGACAGGCGCGCCGGGAAGGGTAGAGGGTGGGGCTCCTGGGCAGCGGCTGGACGAACAGAGTGACGGCCGAAGGCCCGGCCAGCACAGGCAGCCCGGGCCCCTTAAAGGCCAACCGGGCTAGGGGACCCAGCGTGGGGCGGGCGGGGTGGGGGGAGGGAGGAGGGAGAAAGGGAGGGGGGGGACTCCCTCACCTGCGCTTGGCGGGGCGGGGCCACCTAACCCTCATTCAATGTAGACAGGCCCTTGCAGCTGTTCCCAAGGAGCCCCATAGGCCCCACCCTCTGGGCAGGCCCCTCCTCCCTCCATCCCCTCTTTCCCCTCCTCCGCCAGGTGTTCTGGGCTAGTAAATGAGCGCGTCACAATCCCACCCGTGTGTGTGTGT
>JAQQSZ010003722.1:0-14365 GCA_028646595.1 Phalanger gymnotis
GGAGGGCAGACTGGGGAACAGGGCAACCAGAGTGTACGCCATCTTGGAGTGGGTGCGGGAGGAAATGGGGAGAAAATTTGTAATTCAAACACCTGTGAAAATCAATGCTGAAAACCAAACATGTCAAAAATAAATTTAAAAAAAAATGTAAATAAAAAAAAAACTGCCACCCTCTGGAACATCCACTTTTCCAAAGGCATATAAGCCCTAAGCCCACTGCCATGATTGTCTTTGGCAGTCAAGAGCACAACTGACTCTTCTTATTAATAAAATGCTAGCATTATTAATAAAATAATTAAGTATACAATATGCCTCTCAAACTTTTTAAATGTCACACTAAGTGCCTACAGAATGTTATTATACAGCTGTGTGTTTGGCATCTCAAATTCAACATGTTCTAAATTAAACTTACTGTATTTCCCCCAAGTCTGCTTCTCATTCTGACTCTATTAGTTTTTTGCTGGTGGTATCTCTACTCTGTCTACCACTCCAAGGTTAGTACAGTGCCTGGTATATTGCAGGCCTTTAATAAATGTTCATTCCAGGGTATAGCAGAATGGCACCACTTGTAGTCTGAAAATGTCTACTGTTTCTTATTGTGCATTATGACCTTGTTATTTAGTGCCATTTATTACTTATTGGTTCTTTTCTAGGAATAAAAATATTATATGCAGCATTCCATCATTTTTGTCTCCTGAGGAGAACCAGTTCCATTATGTCAGGGTCACATGACCTAGTGCCCACTGAAATACCACATGATCTAAAGGAGGCATAGGACTTGGAGCTCATTTTAATTAGGTAAATCCACAAATGCAGACATCCCTAGAAGCTATTAGCCAAGGTAAAAGGCAGAAACAAGGGATGAAAAGTTAGCACCCTGCCTGGAATAATGTAGGCTTTACTAAATGTTTATTGTGGATTGATTGATTGCTCATTTATCTTTCATACCTAGCAGTACCCAGATCCTGTTCATTTCACCTCCACAACATCTCATTTGTTGGCCTTCTTCTCCTCTGCCACTACCATCACCCTAGTTTATAAACACCTTACTGGACTATCTCTATACCAGACCACTCCCAGCCTTGGGCAATCTAGATAAAGGATCTACCTTCACCCAGACTTGCTTGAATAGAACACAATGTGTAGTAATTCACCTTAGATTGGAGAATCCTTGTAAAATTGGGGGGGGGTGGGGAGGTCTGACCATGATTGAGAAGAAAGCTAATTCAATTTTCAGGCACTGAGCTTAAAATGTTATAACAGGTCTTTCTTTGTGGCTCCACTCTCTTTTTCATCTAGTCCATCTGGCCATGTCACACTCTTCTGCTTGAGTAGTTTGCTGGTTTCCTTAAGGCTCTAAAGGAATCTGATACCATCTTAGTTTTCCAGGCTGATCTCATATATCCCAGTCCCATTGGGCTGATATCTGTCACCAAATGTAGCTTACTTTATCTGCCTCTGTTGTTTTGCTCATACTCAATTCAGTTCAGTTGAATAAACATTATTAATTGACCACCATATCTATAAAAACAGATCAGCACCCTTCTCTGCAACTTACATTCAAAGAATTTCCCAGAGCACTGAGAGGTTGAACTAGTTGCCCAGACACACAACCCATATTTGTCAGGGGCGAGGCTTGAACTCAGGTCTTCTGGATCCAGAGATTAGTTCTATCCATTAAGCTACACTGCCCTTCAATCAGTTTTGCACAAGGCACTTCGCTACACATTGGAGATTAAGTAAAGAAATAAGCAACGAAATCCTTGCTCCCAAGATACTTTCTTATTACTGGGTATGTGTGAGGGGAGAGGGAACAGGGAGATACAATATAAACACAAATAAGTAGAAGGATAATTAAGGAGGTAGAGAGCACTAACAACTAAGGGACTCAGAAAAGATTTCATGGAGAAGGTGACAGCTGAGCTAATCCTGGAAAGAGGATAAGGATTTCAGTGAGGTAGAAATCAAGAAGGAGAATGTTCTAAGCAAGCGAGGTGGGGGATGGCTTGGCTGCAAAGACAAGAGGTAGAGTGTTAAATTCAAGAAATAACTTATCATCCTTAGTTAGAATGTGTGTTTTTGAAGAGGCTTAGTAGGAAATTATGCTGGCAAGGTAGATTGAAGTCAGGAGGACTTTAAATGACAGGCTGCAGATTTATTTTTTATTCTAGTGAACAACATGTTACCTAAGAGAAAGACTCAATTGCCAATAAAGGTTTTTGAAGATGAGGTTTATGTTGACAGACCTGTGACAGAGGAAGATGATTTTAAAAGCTGTACAGGAGGTAAATTAGAGAGGGCAGCCACTAAAATCAGGAAAAACAATTTGGGGGCTACTATAGTTAGGTAAGAAGTAATGAAATCCTGCACTACAGCAGTGTTTGTGTGAGTAGAAAGCAGATGACAATTGGTAGCTGTGTCACCCTGGGAAAATAACTTCTCTCAGCCTTGGTCTCCTCATCTGTGAAATGGGAATAATAACACCTATCTCTATATTTTGCAAATTGATAGTAGGAGGATGAATTGATGAAGGAGGATGAAGGAGAGGAAGGCATCAAGGATGACTCCAAGATACAGATCCAGGTGACAAGGAAAGTCAACATAAATAGGTTAGTTTAGAGGAAGTCTAAGTTTAAGGGAGAAGATAATTCCATTTTGGACATGTTCGATATCAGACCTAAGGAACATACAGGAAAATATGACCAACAATCAATTAATGTTGCATGCATGATAGGAATTCAGAGGAAACATTTGATGTAATAACAATTTAGATTTGAAGATCTTTCCCACCCACTAATAGGCCATGTGACCTGCTTACATCACAGGAAGCCTAAGTCACGTGTGGTGGGAGGAGTTTGCTGAGAGGAAAAGGAAAGTGTGTCAACAGGAAATACAGAGAGACCAAGTTAGAACTGAGAGAGCAGATGTGCTAGCTGTGCTGTGAGTGATTGTTGGTGGCAAGGCGGGAAGGTTATGCGATGGCTTGGCTCCCTGCTGTGATGTCCTATTTTAGATTCTTTGCTGTTATGATAAAGTGGACTTGCTGGCTCTGGAATTTGTTTGTTGCTTGGATGGGTCAGACTTCTTGGTTTTGGGACCTGGTTTACTTCTTCTGCCTTCTATAGGGAGAGTCTCTTATATTTTGAGATACAGAACCACACTGGCATATTGACAATTATCATCTATATTGTGATTACTGCCTTGGTAATACAGCTGAGTGTATAGATCAGGGAGTCATCTGTACAAAGAAGACAGTGATGAGACTGCCAAGGAAGAAAGTATGAAGAGAAAAGAGAATGAAGTCCAGGACAGAGACTTAAGAAGCACCAAAGTTAAGAGGACAGGAGACAAATGGTGATCTACTAAGAAGATGGAGGAGTAGACAGCCTGTTAGGACAAGAACCAAGAGAGAGCAGTGGTAGAGAAACTAAGAAGGAAGACTGCCCAGGATAAGAGAGAGTTCAATGATTCATGAAATGACCTAATACTATAAGGGGATTAGGTGTTATTTTGCATCGATAGGTAAAGTTTGCTAACATAGAGTTCCCTGTATCAATAGAATCACAGGCCTTGTGCCAAAACAATAATAATAATAATAATTAAAAAATAAGCCGGAGTGTCCAGAGGAAGATGACCAGTTCGGTGAAGGGCTTCAGGACCATGCAATAAGAATGATTAAAGGAAAGAATAATGATAAGCTTGCAGAAGATAACTTAGGGGTTGATATAGCTCTCTTCAAATATATGAAGGGCTAGCTTTAGGGTGTATAGAAGTTCCTTGTCACCAGATGTTTTTAGATATACACTAACAGGATTCTTTTTTCAGATAGGATTGCATTAGATAAGAATTTAGCAAACTATGGTATGAGGGTCAAATGCAGTTGCTGCATGTTTTTGTATGGATGGCAAACTAAGAATAGTTTTTACATTTAAAAATAAAATTTCATTGTATTTTAAAATGTAAAAACATTTCTAAGCTAGACAGCTTTGCAAAACTGGTGCTAAAATTTTCTGGTTCCACTTTAGATGATTGAGAGTGCTTTCAAGTATGAGTTGTGATTTTGTGATTCTGCTCATATCTGAGTTTATGGTTCTTATTTCTTAATTTAGTTAGTATATGTCTTATTCCAATTACAGTGAATGTTTCTTTTCTTCATTGAAGAAAACTGGGGTAATGCTAACTGATATCCTGGTAACTGGTATGTCATAAGTGGTATGTCATTTCTATCTTTCTGGGAGTCCCACGAATGAGAAAGGGATGCCCCCGGTGATACATATAGAACACATAAAAAGAAATAGCCAACATGGAATCAGACTGTGATGGACTTTGAATGGCAGAATGATTTATTCAACGGGCAACAGGGAATCACACTGAAGGTTCTTCAGTAGTGTAATGACATGAAAATAGTTGTACTTTAAGAAAATTACTTACAGCCATATGGAGCATTGATTGGAATAGGGACCAGTTAGGAGGCTATTATAATAATCTAATCAAGAAGAGATGGGCATCTGAACTAAGGTGGTTGGAGTAGGCATGGGTGGAGGGTACAAATATGAAATATTGTGGAGAAAGAAAGAACAGGACGTGAGTGAGAAATTGAAAATAGTCTAAGATGACTCCAAAGTTTATGAGTCTAGCTACCTAGAAAAATGACAGGGCTACTATAACAAATAGAAATGTCAAAGGGAGGATCATATTTAGGGAGAATGATTATGAGTTCTGTTTAGATTTGTTGAGTGTCCAGTGCCAACAGGCCATCCAGGTAGAGATATCCCACATGCAGTTGAAAACATGGAATTGAAATTCAGGAGAGACACCATTATGGAAGGAAAGAGAGATTTGAGAGCTACCTGCATAAAAACACTGATTGAATCATAAAAGTAGGTAGGGTCACAAAAGAAGAAAGCATAGATCACCAAGAGAATTTAGCAAAATGCCTTAGGGAACTCCCAGATTTTAGGATGGGAGGATGAGGGCGTAGAAAAGGAAACAAAAAAAATGTGTTCTGAGAAGAAAAAGAAGAACCATGACTGTTGGGCAATATAATGGGAACCAGTCAAGGTAGAAGTGTTGGTACCTAGTGTCAAGTTCCAAAGAGTTGTCCAGGAGGAGGAGAGAGAAAGGGGGCGTTAGTAATGTTGGAGAGAACTATTTGAGTAGAATGATGAAGACTAAAGGGATAATATAAGAGATGGCAAAATAAGTGGACTGTGAGGCAGCAAAGGCAAAGTGCTTAAACTGATGTTTCTAGAAGTTTAACAACGAAAGGTAGGGGAAAGCATGGCTTAAAGCCTACATTCTTACTTAACAATCTAAGTTTTCCAACCTATTTTTCCAAGTCCTCAACTTCCAACACTCACCCCCTTCTCCAGTTAGGCTAGTCTGTTTACTGTCTTTTGGTTTGCTATGTACATTTCCACCTCCATGCCTTTGCTTATACTAATTTTCCCAGTTTAAAATGTCCTCTCCCCTACTTTTCACATACGTAAATCCTACCCAACCTTAAAGACACAATCCAAGTCTCATCCCAGCCCAGTGGCCTCTTCCTCCTCTCAACTTCAGACTAATAATCACAAAACAGTTATGGCCATATCATTGGGCTGCTTGCATTGTCCCTCCCCAACTCATATTATACAGATTGTTGATGGAAAAGCAATGTCATACTGGAATGATCACTGGCCTCAGAGTCAGAAAAGTTTCTATCTTGGTACTCTGTAGCTATATTACTGTGGGTATCAACCTTTCAATGCCCACCATCCCCATCTATAAAATGGGCATATAATAATATATAATATTTGCACTACCTACCTCACAGGATTTTTATGATGAGGAGTAACATATCCACCTTACTTAAATTAACCTCCTTTCTTCTTTAAAAAGCAAAGAAACTGTTCAAGACTTAATAGGTTCAGGGAACTAAAGTTTTTACCATTAATATAACACACTGGTTGACTGGCAATACAAAAGTGCCAGGCAGGGGGAGTCGGGCAATTTGTAGGCTTGGAAGGACTTCACTACCAGGCCTAACACTATGGCAAGTACACAGGCAAAGGGAAATCGGACTCAATCAACCAATCAATACCGTATCATTACAAAATATCTTTTAAACAAATACCCACTCCCAAAGAAAGAAAGCCTTGTTGTTAAATGTGCAATTATCTACAAGGCTCTCATTGCATTCTAATCCTAAACCTGAACCACTAGACCATCTTGAATCGGGCCTGGACCAAAACACAAGATTGTTAACCTTATTTTTTTGTTCATCAAATGTATAATTGGATTAATATATCTTTGTAAAGAAGAGCAAAAATATAGAAATGGTACAAATATATGAGTGCCATAAACTTAAAACAAACAAAATTTTTCCTTGAAGGCACTGCTCTACACAACATTTTGAGCACTGATCTTATATTGTCTTGCAGATTTAATTCCATATGAATACATGTCCGATTCCTGAAAAAGACTGTTCTTTGAAGACAGGGACCTTAGCTTTTTCTGTATTCCTTAATTGCCAGCAATAGACAGTGCTGCAATCACTTTGCCAGTCTTTTTTGCTCTTCTCTATTAAACTCTATCTTTTCCCTCAGCACCAATGAAAAGTACACACTTGCATTCCAGACAATTGTGTTTCCTCTCCTGGTGCTAAATTTCTTACATACAATGTGATTAAGTAGATAGGCAACTGTCATTTGGTATGAATTCAGGGGCTGTTGGAATGTCTCGCTAGTTCCCTGAAAAAACATCTACCTGTTGGCTTATTTCTGAAATTTCATAATTAGAGACCCTTCTATTGTTTTGTCCTTCTTTAAAATGCAAATTTACCCCTATGAATGGTAACTTTTGAAACTACAGCCAGGCACTTGTATTTTATTGTGAGAACTGAGTTTGCTGGATGTTTTTCTGAAAGTGAACAGAGCTAGGACAAGCATACTAGATACCTAGGTCAAAGGTTGGAGGAGTAGGCACCACTGAGAAGACATGAGGTCAAAATAATGGGAGGCAGAAGGAACCAAAGACATATTTCCTGCATTTCACAGCTTTGACTAAAGTCCGCTTTCCCCCTAAATTTCGATTATCACTCTTCTTATTGAATGGACCTTAGGCCAGTTCTTCAAAACTTGATTAAACTACCAATATTCTACGACCTTCTTCATATAGGAGTAAACATTCCAGGAGCTGATTAAAGAAAAGCAATGACTATCCAGAAGTGGAAATTAGGGAAATACAAAATTCAATAGTTTGCTGCATCAGTATGTGTGAATCATTTCACGTCACTCCTGGGATTCAATGAAAGTTACTAAGGATTTATTCTAAGTACTCAACACAAATTTTTGGCCCTTTCAGTGCAGATGCTATTCATTTTGAAAGACATCTTTTTGCTATTGAGACAGTTTTTGCTGTTGTTCCTTGCTTTCATTGAAAGTTCTGGAATATTTGGATATGGGTTTGTTTTCCTTAGAGAGTAACAGGATTCATTGCTAATATTGAGGACACTGGGCAAACTCCTTCAGTATCTGAAGATTAACATTAATTATTACTTATATGTGGTGTTTGCATTAGTATAGAAAACAGACACTTAAGCAGACACAATCCCAGAAGTCAAGTTGGTAATATACTGTTTTAACTCGGATTTGTGGGACTGTGTTTTGTGGAGATTTGTGAGAATGGAGCTAGAAAGACAAAGATCAAGTATTCATTCTCTATCTTGAGACTAATATGAGCAGGCAAGGGTCAAGCCTTGCACTGAGTCTCTGAACGCTCCCCTGCTCTTCTCTTCTGAGACTGCTACTGCTGCTGCTCAACTGGGAGTGATGGTTGGTGAGATAAGCAAGTGATACCTCCTCCACTGATATATCCTCCTTCTTCCCCCTCTTCCCCCACTAGGAAGGAAACTATCCCATTAAATGCTTTACTCCTGAGTTTTGTCTTACCTTCTTTCTCTCATAGGGGAAAGTAATACAAGCACAAGCAGATTTCTGCAGTGAGAGTGCTGTCTACTTCATATCCAAACTACGCTCTTCCCCTTTCCTTATTGTGCTATTGCCATCATTTTATTCCCCTTTATATGAAATACACACACACACACATATACACAGTGTCTACTAATCTTTGTTGAATGATTAATGACAATTAGGCAGATTTTGAGGGAAAAGACTTGGATCTTTGTGAAGAGTGAGAAAAATCCTCACTTTAACTTGAGACACAGGGAGGCGGGGACAAGGAAGGGTAGGTAATGAATCCGTGTGGAAGTCACAAATGCAGTGTAGGTGCATTGAGAACATAATACTCTTAAGCCAGTATAAGTTTCCAGAAATAGCAGAGTTGATATACAGACAGAGACTGATAATTTAAGTCTCAATTGACCCCTAAACCTAAGACAATTGAGCCCTTGAGACAAAGGTTAGTCAAGACCCAGGAAGGGGAATCTGTGTCATTGTATATACTTTGCATGCGAGACCGTTTTGGATATGTCTTATAATGTATACCTGTATTGTATTATATTATTATATTATGTACATTATAATATATAATATGTACTCTACAAAGTATTCTTTACCTATGGTTATATATGGTTGTTGTTCAGTTGATTCCATCATGTCTGACTCTTCATGACCCCATTTTTATTTTTCTTGGTAAAATTAATGAAGTGGTTTGCCATTTCCTTCTCCAGCTCATATTACAGATGAGGAAACTGAAGCAAATACGGTTAAGGGACTTGCCCAGGGTCACACAACTAGTAAGTGTCTAAGGCCAGATTTGAAATCAAGAAGATGAGGCTTCCTGACTCCAGGCCCAGCATTCTTTCCACTTTGCCACCTACCTGCCCCCATTACATGTGGAGCTCTACCTATTAAAGCTACCACCAGAGCATCCATCCCCTAGTAAAATCCTATGCCAGTGGATACCTCCTCTTCCTCTTATATTCTTTAAATGTGTGGATACAACTCCATTAAAATGAACATACGGGAGCACCCCCCTCTAGGTTCTTCTTCGCAGGTGGGTACCCTTATATGACTTTATATACACATATGCCAAAAAATCTTTACACATCTAAACGTAATAAACAAATCATGTGTGTGATCTTGGGTGAACTCTTTCTGTATGTAGCCTAGTGTGGAGCTGGTCCAGATGACCTCTAAGCTTCTTTCTCTCTTTCACATCCTATGAGCCTACAATGGGTTTTTTTGCATTCAGAGAAGAGGACCTGATTTTTCACCTTACCACACCTAGGTAAGGGTAAACAACATTTCAACTTGTTGTTACTCACTCACTAATGAAGATGTTCAATGTTTCTTTTGTCTTACAGTATTTACCTCGGTAAAGGTCTAGCAGCGTTCCTTCCATGGTGTAAGTTTCTAATCCCGATTCAAGTTCAATGGTTATGAACCATTGTTCTATTGGATTAATATCTGTTGGCAAACAAAAGGCAGAGCATCATTAAATGGAATGTCCTTTTTATATCTCATCAATAACTGTAACAAATAGAATTGTCAATGGTTTGGGAAATGACTATGGAATTAGAGATTTAGGCCTATCCTATCTACTTACATTTCTAAAGAATACATTGCATATTGCTGCAACTTAGTATGAGTAGTTGAGAGATAGTACCTCCCTGAATAACTATGACAAACTTTCTTTCCCACAAGCAACTTTCCAGTTCAACTTGCTATAGTCACTTAACTATTAACATGTAAACTTTTTCTCAACATATTTCCAAATCCTCCACTCATCCACTGTATCTCAGTGATTCAGCTCTATTTTATGTACCTTTATGAGCACCCTAACTTTTTACTGCCCATTCCCAATTAGCTTTGCCCCATACTCACTTGATTTTTCTATACTCTAAAGAAATTATAACTTCTTCAGCTATATTGAGTTCATATCAATCAAGCAATGAATATTGATTAAGTGCATACAATGTGACAGGCACTGTGCTTGGATTTGCAAATAAAAAAAACTAGTACAGTAGTACCTGTCCTTAAGGAGCTTCCGTTATGTTGGAGGAGACAGCATGCACATAAGTAACTACATAAAGACTAAATATATTGTAGCTTTGGATGGTACTAGCAACTAGGAGAATCAGGAAAGACTTTATGAAGATGAATGGAGCTTAAGCTCCTAGACAAGAGAGATGAAGTGCCATGTATAAGGAATAACAAAGCCAGTTTGTATAGACCAGAGAATGCAGGCAGACTCTCTCTTTCTCTTTCTCTTTCTCTTTCTCTTTCTCTTTCTATTTCTCTCTCTATCTCTCTCTCTCTCTCTCTCTCTCTCTATATATATATATATATATATATACATATATACATATATGTACGAATACATATATATATATATACACACACACACATGCACATAGGGATGTATATGGTTACCCTTATAAGTATAGTGTACTGTGTATATACAATATACATCCTCATATAATGAAAATGGAAAAAGAAGTTGTGAAGCTTGTGAAGGTCTTTATGTGCTAAATAGAGATCACATTTTTTTATTAGAAGCAATAGAGAGCTCCTAGAGTTTATCGAGGAAGGAAGTGATGTGGCCAGACTTTCATTTGAGGAAAAACCCTTTGACTGCTAAGTGCAGGAAGAATTAGAGTAGGAAGAGACTCATGGCAGGGAAATAAGTTATCGCAATACTTTGGGCCAGAGATGATGATGGACTTAAACAAGATAGTAGTTGTGTGGATAGTAAGAAGGGCAATTCAAGAGTTATTGTGGAGGTTAAAATGCTAGAATTTGGCCACTAATTGTATACATGAAATGAGGGAGAATGAGTTAAGAATAATGTCAAGTACACAACCCCGAGAGACTGGAAGGATAGTGGTCCTCAATAGAAATAGGAAAGTTTGGAAGAGAGATAGGTTTATGGTAAATGATAATAAGTTCTGTTGTGAATGTATTGGGTTTGAAATTAACATGAGACATCCATTTTTAAATACCCATAAGGTAATCAGGGAAGCAAGACTGGAGCTCAGCTGAGAAACCTGGGCTGGATATATAAATCTTGAAGTCATTTTCAAAGAGATGGTAACTTATAAACTGAGAGAATGAAGAGAGATGAGAACCCAATACAACTTCTTGGCATATGCTCACAGTCAGAGAAATGATATAGAGGATGCTTCAGCAAGGGAGGCCAAGGGAAAAAAGGTGAGAGGAGAATCAAGAGAGAGCAATGTAAAGAAGAAACAGGAGGAAGAGGAGCAGGGGTGGGGAACCTGAAGCCTGGAAGCCACTTGTGGCCCTCTAGGTCCTCAAGTGTGGCCCTTTGACTGAATCCAAACTTCACAGAATAGACATAGAGAAGGATATGTTCACTAAAACTTGGACTCAATCAAAAAGCCCCACCCAAGGACCTAGAAGGCTGCATGTGGCCTCAAGACTGAAGGTTCCCCACCCCTGCCCAAGAGGATGGGGGTTGGTCAACAAGGTCAAATGCTGCAGAGGGGTCAAGAAAGATGAGGGTTGAGAAAAGACCATCCAATTTGGCAATTACGAATTTGGTAACTTTGGAGAGAGCAGTTTAAGTTGAATTATGAGATAAGAAGCCTGATTGCAAAAGAATGACAACTGAGAGGAGAAGAAATGGAAGAAGCAACTATAGACAGGATTCCCCCTCCCCCCTTAAATTTTAGTGGAAAGGAGGAGACAAGATAAAGAACAATAACTTATTGGAATGATAGTGATGGTTGTTTTGTTTTGTGTGTTTTTTAAAGGATGGGGTAGACTTGGCCATATCTGAATGCAGTAGAGAAGAAACCAGTAGATAAGGATAAATTCAAGATAGGGAGGGGGTATTAATAGAGTTGGTAATCTGCTGAAAAAGATCACAGGATCATAGCACAAGAGCTACAAGGGCCCTTAGAGACCATCTAGTCTAATCCCCTTCTACAACTGAAGAAATGAAGTCCAGAGAGGTTAAATGGTTGAGCCAAAGTCACAAGGCACACAGTGGCAGGGTCAAGATTTGAGCCTAGGTGCTTAGACTTCAAATCCAACACACTTTAAATCTATAGTACTATGCTGACTCTTTAGAAGGTGATTGGATTAAGGATACATTTATTAACATATGTATTCAAGTGTTATATATACAGTCCATGTGAATAATGTAATATACATTAATACATAATCCTGTCTACATTACATATGTATGTGTGAAGCAAATCTATGGGCTGTCCAACCAATTGCATATCATACTCCAGACTACAGGAATTTTTTGATTCAATTTCTTTTTCCCTCTGTTGATGCTTAAGCTGATCGATTTTTGAAGAGTTTTAAGTCTTATTCAGGAAACTGTTCTGTAGTATTTTTAAGCTTGAATAAAATAATCACAATCATAATAAGTAATGTTTATATAGTAATTAAAGGTTTGCAAGGTACTTTACAAATATTATCCCATTTTATCCTCATAGAAACCCTGGGAAGGAGATGAAATTACTATCCCCATGACAAAACTGAGGCAATCCAAAGTTAAGTAGCTTGTGCAGGATAACAGAGCTAATAAACATCTCAGACAGGGTTAGCACTCTGGTCTTCCTGACTCTAGGCCCGGCACTCTACACAGTGCCGCCTTAGAGCAAGAACACTAGCAGGATGTTACCTTTGAGGGCATTCTCCTTCTGTTTGATCTCTATGTTAGCAATCCTCTATAACAGTGGTAAATACCTTTTCCAAGAATATCCATTGTTTTTGCCTTACTATGTAACTAATCATTAGAGGGTCACTGAACAAAATTGTCTTTTATTACATCTACCAAGGAATCTTGCATGAAATTAGCAGCTTTCCACTATGCCAGTTCAATATCCTGTGTCTATTTCAAATGATTGATATCATCATCATCACCATCATCATCATCAAAATAACTAACCTAGAGGTAAAAAGAACCACCATAGTGTATTGTTACCTTTGTTAATTGTAATTGACTTTCTGGGAATTTCGATTGACCAGAGACTGTCTTCCTTTTCCTTTAAAAACAAAGACAGTAGATAATGTTTTATAACTCGTGTCATAAGAAAGTTAATTTGATATCTTCCACTATCACAATTTAAAGGAAAATTTAGATAAGTAAATATATAAGCATAATTTCTCGTGGCCTCACTTTTTCCTTTGAATCATAGTATTAACTCTACCAACCCAATGAAAAGAAAAATAGAATATAAATCTATAAGTTAACTGAAAACTCATTCCCCAAAGTAATTGATATATCATAGTTCGATAGTAAGATAATAGTAATTGACATTAAATTATAGTTTAACTCTAAAATGACCTTGTAAGGCTAGTAATTAAAGTATTATTACCTCCATTTTACAAATGAGTAGTATAAGGTTGTAAGAAAAGTTAGTCGGCTTTCTAGTAAGACTCCATAGCTGGGATGTGTGGGAGTCAAGTTTTCAAGCCCAGTTTGTACTGACTCTAAGACTTACACCATATCACATGGCCCTCGTGTGTGCTTGTATCACATATAAAATCCAATATTTACCATCATGATTAGGGAAAAGGCTAATACAAGTACTATGTCATTAGCACCAAAAAGAAAAATCTATTTCCAGCACAGAAATGGGCAATTTGTAGCTGGTCCCATATTGCCTAACACAATGTCTTCCATAAAGAAGGCATATTCAATAAGTGTTGAAAGAAGAAATGAATTAACAGAACAGGAACTTTTTCAATTACTAAGAAGAAAACTATGACTAAGGGCCCAGACACAACCATGGGAACAAGAGAGAAGTTTCTTTACCAAATGGATGAATCATCAATTGTTGCACCTCACAAATGTTGTGGGTTTTTTTGTAAGAATAAACTATCCGGGGTGGGGGGGCGGAGCCAAGATGGCGGCTGGGAAGCAGGGACTGGCGTGAGCTCCCCACCAAATCCCTCCAAAAACCTATAAAACAATGGCTCTGAACCAATTCTAGAGCTGCAGAACCCACAAAGTGGCAGAGGGAAGCAGGGCCCCAGCCCAGGACACCCTGGAAGGTCTCTAGGTAAGGTCTGTCCCACACGGACCTCTCGGCCCCCAGCCGAGGAGAGCAGAGCTGAGCCCAGCAAGCACGGCGCGAACAGACCAGACGCGGACCTACCAGACCAGGAGATGAGTGGAAAGTGCCCTGGCATCCTGAAATACTGAGCTGTGGCATGTACCAGACCTCTCAACCCACAAAGAGCAAAGACATCAGAGAAGGTTAGTGGGAAAAGCTGCGTGACTGACTTTGGGGTTCCAGCCACTTGCCCCTGGGGCAGCGGAGGTGGGGCAGCTTTAGAACTAGGCTGCAGTTGCTTCTGGCCCCAGGCCCACCTGGTGGGAGGAATTAAGTGGCTGATCAGAGTAGGAGTGAAGAGCCTGCTGAAGATTTAAGCCTAAT
>JAQQSZ010003723.1:0-14364 GCA_028646595.1 Phalanger gymnotis
CAAAGGGCTTGGAATATGATATTCTGGAGGTCAATGGAGCTAGGATTAAAACCAAGAATCACCTGCCCAGCAAAACTGAGTATAACACTCCAAGGCAAAATATAGATTTTTCAATAAAATAGAGGACTTTTAAGCTTTCTCAGTGAAAAGACCAGAGCTGAATAGAAAATTTGACTTTCAAACACAAGAATCAAGAGAAGCATGTAAAGGTAAACAAGAAAGAGAAATCACAAGGGACTTACTAAAGTTGAACTCTTTTGTTTACATTCCTACATGGAAAGATGATGTGTATGATTCATGAGACCTCGATATCATAGTAGCTGAAAGGAATATGCATATATATGTGTATGCATATATATATATATATATATACATATATGTGTGTCTATGTATGTATATATGTGGATGTGCATATATAGGTATATGTATATATACATATATATATATATACATATATAGACAGAGGGCACAGGGTGAGTTGAATATGAAGGCATGATATCTAAAAAACTAAAATTAAGTTAAGGGATAAGAGAGGAATATGTTGAGAGAGGAGAAAGGGAGAGATAGAATGGGGTAAATTATCTCATATAAAAGTGGGAAGAAAAAGCGGTTCTCTTAGGAAGGGAAGAGGGGGCAGGTGAGGAGGAATGAGTAAACCTTGCTCTCATCAGATCTGACCTGAGGAGGGAATACCATACACACTAAATTGGGTATCTTACCCCACAGGAAAGGAGGAAGAAGATAAAAAAGGGGGGACAATAGAAGGGAGGGCAGACGGGGAGGAGGTAATCAAAAACAAACACTTTTGAAAAGGGACAGTGTCAAGGGAGAAAATTCAATAAAAGCGGATAGGTTTTGAAGGAGCAAAACATAGCCTTTCACAACATGAGTATTGTAGAAAGGTTTTACATAATGATACACATGTGGCCTATATTGAATTGCTTGCCTTCTTGGGGAGGGTGGGCGGGGAGGGTAGAGGGGAGAGAATTTGGAACTCAAAGTTTTAAAAACAGAAGTTCCAAAAACAACAACAAAAAAAGTTTTTACATGCAACTAGGAAATAAGATACACAGGCAATGGGGCATAGAAATTTATCTTGCCCTACAAGAGAAGAAGGGAAAGGGGGATGGGACGGGAGAGGGGTGACAGATGGGAGGGCTGACTGGGGAACGGGTCAACCAGAATATATGCCATCTTGGAGTGGGCGGGAGGGTAGAAATGGGGAGAAGATTTGTAATTCAAACTCTTGTGAAAATCAATGCTGAAAACTAAATATATTAAATAAATTAAATAAAAAATAAATAAAAGCATCATTCTGTGCTTTTAAGTCCAAATATTCTCTTTCATAGAAAAAAAATAGAAACCAAATATCAGGTGAGTATTTGTTGCTTACTTTCTCATCCTTTAATACTCCATCTATCCCAATCCCCAAATAGTAGTTCACATTCATACTTATTTTTTCCTATTATTCACAATATTACTTGAAAACTCCTTTCTACTATCCTTGGAACTTTTTGAAAGTTTCACCTCAAACTGAGCTTTAGTCTTTCTAACTCTTCTCCTAATCATTTGCATTTGACCTTAGTTCAGAACCACACCTAGGAATTTTTGCTTCTCAGACAGGTACCACAGAGGCCGCTTGGGGTGATTAGGACCCATCTACAAAGGCAAGAGACAAAGACCCTGTGACATCATTTGGGCAAGGAGAAGGGATTGAGTGAAACAGTCTAAGGGGTGGTAGAGAGGAGCTCAGCCTAGCCTATAATCTCAAAGCTTTCCATTTTAAGTAATTGTTCTTATTAAATAAGCTTCAAATGCTGTCAATGCCCTCTAAATTCAAGACCCTCTAAATTTGACACTTTGGGACAATCTGAAGTTGAAATAGGTTAATTGACTAGACACAACTATTAAATGCCAAAGCCAGGATTTGACTACAGATTTTCTGACTGCAAGCTCAATGTCTTTTTACTTATCTGGGCATATGATGCATCCCCCAGTAGAATATAATGTCCTTGAAGGCAGGGAATGCTCTCTCTTTTTTTTTTCTTTTCAACACTTGTTAAATGCTAAGGCAGCTAAGTGGCTCAGTAGATAGAGCACTGGACTTGGAATCAGAAAGACCTAAGTTCAAATCCAGCCTCAGACACTTATTAACTTTGTGATGCTAGACAAGTCACTTAACCTCTGTTTGCCTTGGAGGCATCTAGGTAGCTCAATGGATAGAGAGCTGTGCCTAAAATTAGGAAAGCCTGAGCTAAAATCCAGCCTCAGACACTTACTAGCTCTGTGGCCCTGGGAAAGTCACTTAATTTTTGTCTTAATCCACTGGAGAAGGAGATGACAAACTGTTCTAGTATCTTTGCCAAGAAAACCCCATGGACAGCATTGTCTTGCTATGGCCCGTAGGGTCATGAAGAATTGGACATAACTGAACAGCTAAACCAAAGAAGAAGTAGAATTTGAAATAAACCCACAAAAATCTATTTATTTCTCTATAGCAATAACAGTATACAAGATGAAATAACAGAAAAGGAAGCCCAATTCAGAATAACTACAAAATGGATATAGTATCTTTAAATCAATCCACTTAGGTACTTAATAAATGCTTGCTGAATGATGACTTAATTTATGAGTTTAGTACTAAGCAGTTAGAAAAGAGCTAGACTATTAAATGAAATAGTGAAAAGGGGTAGGAAAAAAAATGGAAGTTGGTGCTTGATAAACTTGAGGACATAAATAATTTGCAGAACAAACCCTTCCATGATAAAAATTGTTGGAGTATCTGAAAAATAATTTGGTTGAAATTAGATTTAGGCCATCATATTATACCCGATACAATGATAAGCTCAAAATGAAGTTGTGGCCCGAATATTGAAATTTAAACCAGAAAATGAGAACTGGAAAATGTACCTTTTTGAAACTATAGCTAGGGAAAGAAGTATTAATCAAGCAAGGTAGTGAAGTGATTACAAAAGATAAAATGGATAATTTTGATTACATGAAAGTATACAGCTTTTGCATAAACAGAATAAATGAAACTGGGATGAGAAGTAAAGTGGTTAATTGGTAAAACACTTTATCATAAAATATATTAGATGATCACCTGGTGACTAAGATATTTAGAAATCTAACACAAATATATGAGGACAGAAGTCATTCTCCAATGGATGATATAAAAAAAATGAACAAATATTTCTCAAAAGAAGAAATGTAAACTATTAACAACCATATGAAAGATGTGTACAAATCATTATTAGTATAAGAAAAGTGAATATAAGCTCTGAGATTTTAACTCACTCAGCAAACTGGAAAAAAAAGTGACAGATGCAAATAGTCAGTAATGGAGTAGATACAGGAAGGCAGGCAAAGGAATATACAGAACCTATGAAATGGTCAAAGCGTTCCAGAAAATCATTTGGAACTATGCAGAACAAATGACGAAAATAGCTATACCCCTCAATGCAAATAAGAATCTCTAGGCATGTAGTCCAAGGAAGGCGACGATTGGGTACTATATACATCAAAATATTTATATCAACATTTTTTGCACTAACAAAGAAATAGAAACAAAATAAATGTCTATTAATTGCTTAATAACTAAACTAATTGCTGCACATGAATATAAAGGAACATTACTGAGCTGTAAGAAATGATAAATGCGAAAAATACAGAGATGTATGAGGAACTTACATGCATGTGTAGAAAGTGAAGTCAACAAGACCAATACAAATGGTTAATATATTATAAATTAAAACAATGACAACAATTTATACTGAATGCAATGAACTTGTAATGACCAAGCTTCCCACCATCACTACCACCACCCTAAGAAAGGAGGGTTATGAGAAGGCATCTGCCTCCTGTCTTTGAAAGATGGATGACTCTGGGTGTCAAATACAACCTATATTGTAGGAATTGGTTAACATATTGTCTAGTTTTGCTGAATTTATTTTTTTTTAATTCTCTGTTTTAACATATGATTCTGTGACAAGGAGAGGGGAACAATATATTTAGAAATTGAAGTAATTTAAAAGAGAAGTATCATTAAAATTTACATTAAAGTATATGATGGTCACAAGTGACAGGTACCACAAATTTAAAAATGAAACCTCTAAGATAATTATATATCGAGAAGTACTATGGTAAAATGGATAGACAGTTAGACCTTTGAGTCAGGAAGACCTGGGTTCCAGGGCCAACCCTGTGACATAGTTTCCCATTTCTATGACAGCCATTCTGGCTTCAACTTTCTTTCATTTGCAGGTTTGATGGCATAGCTAAGTTTTAAGTCACCCAAATCCCTTAGTTCCTTATTCAATCACTTTTCCTTTATTTCTTTTTCAAAACTCAACCCACAGTCTCTACTACCATCTATATTCTGCTGAATGCTCAGAGAAAGTCATGCTGCCCTGCTGACAAATGTATCTTAGCTAATAGCTCTCACTACAGCACTGTCAATCTTTTTACTCTATCAGAGTCTGTTCTAAATTGTCTTTTCTTCTCAAACCACCTAGACCCTCCTCCCTTGTCAGCAGAGGAAATCTCCTCCTACTTTACCAAGAAAATTTAGCCCTACATCAGTGAACTCCCTTTTCCCCTCAATTCTGTTCCTTAAACATCCTCAACAGTATCCCTTATCCTTTTTTTTGCCCAGAGAACCAACTATTTTTGATTTTGCTTTGTCTGAGATCATGATTGCTACCCCTGCTTTTTTTTTTTATTTTTTAACCTCAGCTGACACATAATACATTCTGCTCCAGCCCTTATTTTACTCTGTGTGTATCTCTCTGTTTCAAGTGTATTTCTAGTAAACAACATATTGTTGGATTCTGGTTTTTAATCCATTCTGTTGTCTACTTCTGTTTTATGGATGAGTTCATCCCATTAACATTCACAGTTATGATTATTAACTCTGACTTTTCATCAAGGCTATTTTTGCTGGTTTATCCTTTGCTCTCTCTCTCTAATTTTACCTTGTTCCTTCTCAAAAGATTGTTTTGCTTCTCATTACTGCCTCTCTTAATCTGCCCTCCCGTCTCTTCTCCTCTTCCTCTCCTACTTCCCTATAGAGTAAGATAGGTTTCTCTTCCCAGCTGAGTGTGTGTTATTCACTCTTTGAGTCAATTCCAACAAGAGAAAGATTCAAGCATTGCCCACCACTCCTCATCTCCATCTTCTCCTTTGTAAAAGCTCTTTTATGTGAGATAAGTTCCCTTGTATTTCTTCTCCTTTCCCCCTTCTCTCATTGTAACCTTCTTTTTCACACCTTAATTTCGTTTTTTTGAAATCATCCTATCATAGTCATCTCACACGCATGCCCTATAGGTATACTCCTTAACTGCCATAATAATTATAAAATTCTTGTTGTTGTTGTTCAGTCATGTCTGAACCTTTGTGGCCCAATTAGGGTTTTCTTGACAAAGATACTAGAGTAGTTCATCATTTTCTTCTCCAGCTCATTCTATATCTCCAGCTTGTGAGGCAAACAGAATTAAGTGACTTGCCCAGGGTCACACACCTAGTATCTCAGTGTAGATTTTAACTCATGAAGATGAGTCTACTTGACAGTAGACTCAGCACTCTACCTACTGTTCCATTTAGCTACCCAAGTTAGGAGACTAGAGGAAATATACATATATATATATATATATGTACATATATATATATGTATATATGTATACGTACATATATATGTATATATGTATACACACACACACATATTTGGCAAAACAGTTACCAAATTTTAGGTGACTTGGCCAGGATGACCCAGGCAGTAAGTGTTGGGTCTTAGGATGAATTTCAACTGTGGGACCAGAGCTCTATCCACTGCATCAGCTAGATGTCCTATAAAATTCTTAGGCACTACAACCATCATCTTTCCATATAGATATATAAAAGTTTAAACCGTATTGATTCCCTTATGACTCCTCTTTCATATTTTCCTTTTTAAGGTTATCTTGAGCCTTTTGTTTGAATGTCAAATTTTATTTTCAGCTTTGCCCTTTTTATCAGGAATGATTGAAAGTCCTCTATTTCATTAAATATCTATATTTTCCTCTCAAGGATTATACTTGGTTTTGCTGGATAGGTTATTCTTGCTTGTAACCCTAATCCGTTTTCCTTCTGGAATATCATATTCCAGGCCCTCTGCTCCTTTAATGTGGAGCTGCTAAATCTTATGTTATCCTAATTATGGTTCCACTATATTTGAATTTTTTTCTGGCTGTTTTTGATATTTTCTCCTTGACCTGGTGTATTGGCAATTAAGTTGGGACTTTTTTTTACTGTTTTAGAATGCTAAGTTAATTACATGTCTTTGATTGAGGCTTACTAGGTGCTAAACCCCAGGCCCAAAGCCCTAACTACTAGGTGCTAAGCCCATGTGGGCCTGAAGCCCCCAGGGCCCTAAGGGGAGTTGGTAAGACCAGAGCCAATAGTATGCACCTAAGTTCTGGTCACTCAGATGGCATTTTATGACATCTAAATACTGTATAAAAAGAAAGAACAGAGCTATTTGATTGAGGCCCTCACTTCTGGAGGAGCACTGGAGCAGGACTCTGGGCAGCTACTCTAAGAGCCTCCCAGCTGACCCAGATGTTGATGGTTTCTTGGTAACTATGAATTGTATTTGGTCTGTTTATAATGTATGTTTGTAATTTGTTTGTATTTGCTCTGAAGTTCAGGGTACTGGCTTTTTCCCCTGAACTAAGTGAATGATATTTCTATGTTGGATTGAAATAAGATTGTTAAACCCTTAATGTTGCTTTCCTTTGAAAGAACCTGTGCTGGCAGCATTCTTGTCGTTGGGCTTGTGTTGGTCTTTCGGCCCCACAGCAGCTGCCAGCTGATTTGTTGAAATACTTGGGAACACTGGAATTTGACTATAATATTTCTGGATGTTTTTATTTTGACATCACTTTCAGGAGATGACCAATGGATTCTTTCTATTTCAATTTTAACCTGTGGTTCTGGGATATAAGGGTAGTTTTCCTTGATAATTTTTTTTGAAAGCTGGCTTTCAAGTAGTCCAGCTATTCTTAAATAATCTTTCCTCAATCAATCTATTGTCCAGGTGTTCTTTTTTTCAGTGAGATAGTTTGCATTTTCTTCTATTTTTTTTATTCTCCTGATTTTTTTTCCTGGTTATTTCAAGGAGTCATTAGCTTCTACTTAACCAATTCTAATTTTTAAGGAATTATTTTCATCAGTGAATTTTTGTACCTCTTCCATTTGTCCAGTTCTGAGTTTAAGGTATTCATCTTTTTAGTGGATTTTTGTACCTCTTTTGCCATTTGGCCAATTCTCTTTTTTAAAATGTTTTCTTCAGTATTTTTTCAACATTTTTTACCAGGCTGTTGACTATTTTTTGTGGTTTTCTTGTATCACTCTCATTTCTTTCCCCAATTTTTTCTCTACCTCTCTTATTTGATGTTTAAAATCCTCTTTGAGCTTCAACAGGAATTCTTTTTGGGATTATGAACAATTCACATTTTTCTTTGAGGCTTTGTGTATACCTTCTTTGACATCATTTTCTTCTTTTGGTTTGTGGTCTTGATCTTCCCTGTCACCATAGTAACTCATTATGGTCAGATTCTTTTTTGGTTGCTCATTTTTCTAGCCTATTTCTTGACTCTTAACTTTATATTAAAGTTAGACTCAGGTCCTCAGGTGGAAGAGGCACTGTCCTAAGCTTCAGGCTGCTCTTTTCAAAGCTAGCTCTTGGGGTCTATAGGTGTTTGATGTTTCCAAGGTACTATAATCTAAGGAGAGGTGTGGTCACTGCTTCTCTTGCCTGTTTTCTGCTGTAGAATGCTTAGAGCTTCTTCAGACACAGAAGACACCAATGTTATCCACTGCATCCTGGGCCATTGCCAGTCATCTTGACTTTTGTCTTGCTACTGGACTTTGATGACTTTGAAAGAGAGAGTGAGGCTGAAAATACTGTGCAATACTGTCTCACTTAAATACTATTCAAGCACAAGTCAAGATGTCACCTCATATTGTCATTGGTCCTCTTTGAAAACAAAGGAAAAGCAACAATAACAGCAACTTGTTCCCCTGTAGCCACTAGTATTAGCACTCCTCCTTGCCCTGAGACTGAACAGGTCCACCAATCTTCTACAGCCACTCTTTCTGTGTTGGAATTGAGACCAGGGTCCTTACTCCTCTATGAGTGACTATAAGCACTCCTATCCACCCTGGGTTCCTGCTTCCCTGTGCTATAAGTGCTATTGCTTCTTTTGGTCCTGGGACTGTGACTCAGGACTGTATGTGGGCAATGACACAAAGTTCTCAAATTCCTTGCCAGCAAAGTGTCCTGTGCAATCTCCTTCAGACAAGTTGTCTGAGCCCCTCACCTTCCATGGGCTGAGAACTCTTAAAGCTGATGATGTTGCCAATGCAGCCATCCCTAAGGTAAGGTCTGTGCTGCCGGCACTGCCTTCCAAGGGGCCACCACCATCCAGTGAGACATTCCTTTCCTTTCGACCATTTAAATTGTTTTGGGATGGAAAGTTTTTTCACCCAACCTTTTGTTCTATATGCAGCTCTAAAATTTAAGTTGAGGCATTATTTTAGAGGGCAGTTTGGGAGAGCTCAGATGAGTTTCCTATATTCTGGCATCTTGATTCTGCCCCTCCAGAAAACTGTTTATTACCTAGTTTTCTGGAACATATGTCTCTAAATGACTCAGTTGATAAAGTGCTGGACCTGGAGTCAGAAAAACCTGAGTCCAATCCTGGCCTCACTCATTAGTTGTGTGGCCCAATATAACAGTAAGGCAAGTATCACAATATTGATGGTGACTATGAATATGCCTGTATAGTTCTGTATCACAGAACATAAGAGACTCTCCATGTAGAAGGAAGAAGAAGCAAAACATTTATTTAGACACTAGAGGATCAAAATCCCAAACCAGTAACTCCAATTCAACATAGCAGCAGTTGTATTCCAAAACCAGTAAGCCCACTTCATCATAACATCAAGGAAATTAAAACACAATTATCACAGCAGGGAGCTAAGCCATCCTATGACCTTTTCTTCTGCGGGGCCTTCCATAAATACTCACTCACAAATCCAAGCTATTTGCTTGATTGTGTCCTCTCCTCCCACAGTTCTGAGAGAGAGCTTAACAACTACCCTAAGAGCATATGTATCCTTTTTAGAGACTGAGGGCTTCACAACTCTTGTGACCTAATTAGCAAAAGGATGTGGGCCTTCCTACAAACAAGCTTCTCCTAATCAAGCTTTGCTTAACTAGCTCCACCTGAGACCTGTTAATGGGATTAATGGGCTGGGAAGATCTTTGATTACATTTACACCACACCCCAGACAAGTCATTTAAACTCTTTTGGCTTTAATTCACTAGAGAAGGAAATGACAAACCATTCTAGTATCTTTGCCAAGAAAACCCCATATAGGGCCATGAGGAGTTGGACATGGCCGAACAACAACGACAAGACCTAATCATTTGAAATATCTGGCTAATAACCAAATTCTGGGTAACGTTCAGATCTATAAGACTCTATAAAAATGATTCTCTTTTTTCAAACATCATTACTTAGGAATACCAGGAATCATCACTGAAATGTGCAATGAATGAAACTAGACAGATGACAAACAGTTCATTTTACTAGATAATAATATTTCATTTTTTTTCCATCAAAATTACCCAATAGGTAACACTAGGCCTTGTAAAAAGTTTTTATTTTTTTATTTCTTTTCATGGTATTGCTAAAAAAAAAAAAACCTAGTTTTTGAAAAGCTAGGATACTTTTTCTTTTATTGTTATCAGTAATAAGAAAAAAAAGTCTTTTGACCTGAGCATGTATAAATTGTGGATCGTGTGACATATTATTGCAAAAAACCCTGGGTGACATGCTTTTGGGATGAATCTTGCACAAAGTGTGCTTTTTTTATTTTCCTCCATCTTTTATCATTTATGGATCAGTTTTTTATACTTCAGGAAATCTTTCTTGAACCTAATATATCTCTTCTTTAGCTCTATTCATCATTCTTTTTCTCCAACCCTTGCCTGGTTTCTTCAGTGAGATCTATCTCCCTTCTGAACTATATATTCTATTCCCAAGTCAAAAATAACCCTAATCAAGACTTACAATCATAAGAGTGATATAGTTGTTTCAAAGAAAAGGAAAACTGCAGAGTGTGAAGTGAAACTAGAAATAAAAGCCAAATGCCATCAATTTTAAACCTTTTGAAAATTTTTTGACACTGTCAGAATTTCCATAAGCCTCTATCTACCTCTTCATCTTCCTCATCATGAAACATATTTGTTTCAAGCATAAACTAAAAAATAATTATTTTTTAAAATAACTTGCTATTCTTTATTTTATTTAATTATTACTATTGTCGTTGCATAGGATTTCAGTTGTATTATGCCTTAAATAAGTTTCTTTGGCATAATCTATGAAGCAAGTCATTATTTATAACATAATTCCAATAAGAAAATTCAGTCTGAGTGGTAAACAGGAAACTGACATCTGTACAACTGAAAATAGGATGTATAGAGATCATTCAAGAAAGTATAGATGAAATCTAGGAATTAGTTGATTGATATATGGATTGGAGCATTAGGTGACAGAGGGCAGGGAAAATGAAGAATATGAGATTTTAAAAGAGAGTTGATACTACTTAATGTATAAATTGAAATGGGGAAGGTAGATGAAAGAATCAGACAACAATGTTTCAAACAATCTCAAGTGATTCTGAAAATGTAGTGTTACCAACAGAAATAGTGAAGCTGGGATAGGGATCTAGTTTTGTAGTTTGGGAATGTTGAGATTGAGTTGTTGGTAAGACTTTCAGGTGGTTGATATGGTTGTGGTTGTTGTCTTTCATTCTTAAAGAGGACCAAAATGACATCACTGTGCTGGAGTCAAAGTACAGTATATCCAAATGTGGTTGATCAGACCAATTCAGGTTCAGAAGGCTCTACCACTGGTCAGGTACAAATAGTCCATGTGAAGATTTGGAGTGGAGATATCTCTAAATTTGCATACCTCACATTTTTTTTTTTTTGACCTACTGAAATTCTGCTTCGTTTATAGAGCACAACACTTTCTCTGATGTGGGCACACCATGATAGGTGATCCTTTGCCAATATCTCCCATATCACACAGTCAATTTCAAAGTTCTTCAGAAAGACCTTGAAAGTGTCCTTTCATCACTTCTTCTGACCACCATATGAGCACTTGCTTTGTGTGAGTTCTCTGCAAAATAGTCTTTTAGGAAAACATGTTTGACTTTCAAACAACGTTGTCAGCCTCTAGGAGCTAAGCTCTCTACAGTAGAGTCTGAATACTTGGCAGTTCTGCTTGAGAAAGAAATTCAGTATCTGGTACCTTATTTTACCAACCAATCTGCAGAATCTTCCTAAGACAATTCGAATGGAAATGATTAAGTTTCCTGGCACAGCACTGGTATACTATGAAGGTTTTGCAGGTATACAATTGATGATGAGAGTCTCCAGTTCTTCATACATTTTTTCTTTGACTTCATCAAAGTTCATCATAGTGGGAACATAGGCACTGATGATAGTGGCATGGCATTTTCCCGAGAGTGGCAATCACATCTTCATGAGTGTTTTTTTTTAATAATTTTTGTTGGAAGACATACAAGCTTGTTGGCCAGATTAATTTTGATTATGAAACTTACACCAGTTTCATAGGACTTCTCATCACTACAGCCACTTCAGAAAAATATATATATAGCTCCAATTTCAGTAAACTGGACTTCATTTGCCAGCCTTATTTCACTCAGGGCACTATCTGGATGTGATACCTATTGAGATCTCTCACAACAAGAGCTATTTGTCTTCCAGGTCTTCTGGATTTTGTATTGTCCATAAGCATGCACGCATTCCACATACTAAAGGTGAGTGGAATCATCTTTGCTAAAAGTTTTGTATATTTTTTGTGTTTCAACTACAGGTAGGATTCTTATCTGCCATGGTAAACAGGCCAGGGTTAGGTTAGGTGAAGCTGACAATTTTTAGGGCACCTTTTCCACTCCCTTCTTCACATCTGGAGGTGAGTCATACAGTCTTTCAAAAAAGCTGCTCAGACACTTGGGGGCTGCTGAATCCCACTGATGCTACAGTCCAGTGAGAATATGACCTGACACCCTAGTCCTTCTGTGTGTGGGGTTGTGACTGCAGCTCCCTGTAGTCCACATCTGCATTTGGTGCTTCATCACTTGCCTACTGCCGCAGGATTTCGAGGTAGGTAAACATGCTAAAATGATATGGGTGATATGTTTAGACTTGTTCATAATTTGGATTTGTGAGTCAGAATTGTACAAAGCCATCGGCCTCACTCTGTCTTCCAGAGTCATCAGTCTAGTGGCAAGTTAAAGTCAAAACTACTGGCAATGGCTTGGGATGCAGTGGATGACATTGGCATCTTTGATGTCTAACCAAGCTCTAAGCACTCCACAGTGCTTGCTTCAGCTGCCTTCATGTTCAAAAATTTTAAATTCCTTAAGAGTGAGGACTATGTGTTGTGTAATATTTGTATCCATAGATACAGACTTCTGTGCACTGATAGATATTTAATAAGTATTAATTGCATTCAACTGACCTGAGCTGAATTAAGGCAATAGTTGTAGACTTCTCTTTTAAGAAGTTTGTCAGAGAAAGTCATGAGACTAAGGAGTGCAGAAGAACACTTAGACTGAGGATATAAAAGTGAAATCAAGTAACAAAAGAACAAACTTTTGTTCACAAGAAAAAGCCTGAGGAAAAAAACGCGAAGGTAAGAAAAGAGGCTATTCTGGGTTCTGTTAGGAATTGACAGTACCACTTCTTGGGGAAGATGGCACAGTCTCAACCAATGAATATCTTAACTTTTTATGCGTCCCTTAATAATGAAAATGGCCTTCACATTGGAAAATGTTAAGAGAGAACAGAAGGCCAAAAACAAAAATGGAGATTGGAAGAAGGTGCCTGGCTATTATAAAAAGTTGAAGTTTCAGTCCATTCCAAGAAACCAAAAGAATTTTTGAGTATGATTATAAAAACACTAGCAGATGTTATTGAGGTAATATAGTGAGTAGAAGAAGCACAAGATGATTAAAGATAAGCAAATATTATCTTGTTTTTTCAAATGACCTGGGTTCAGAACTTGGACCTGCCATTTACCACTTATGTTGAATTTGATGAATTATTTAATCTCTGTAAGCCTCAGCTTCTTCATCTGTAAAATTATGGAATATTAAAAGGTATCTGAGGTCTCTTCTAGCTTTAAATCTATGACTTCTAGGTTTTATGATAGGATGATTGAACAAATAATTTCTGGCAAATTTTTAAAATTGTTAGATATGTATATTTATTGAGTCATTGAACAAAGTCATGGCATAAAAATGGCTAACATTTATATGGCACTTAAAGGTTTGCAAAGAGCTCCAGAAATATCCCATTCTTCCCTCACAACTCTGGGGTATGGGTATTATATTTATTTTATTATATTAACCCCACTTAACAGATGAGAAAACTAAAATAGACACAAGTGACTTGCCTAGGGTCACATGACTCATAAGCCTTATATTTTGAGTAGATGGGTTTATTATTACTTGAACAATCATTCCTAATGTGTATTGAAGATGTTAGTCTGAAGCAGAGTCTTATAAAATTAAGTTTGGTTGTCTTGAGACTACTGTAACATTTTCTCCTTAAGGGAGATTGTAGCTTATGGAAAGTGAACATGGAAATCATTGTTGTAAGTTTTGGCCTGATGGTTTTGAGGCTCTCATGACACTTTCACCTTAAGGAGAGCTATGAACTTATACACAACATGGAAAAATACTGACAGTAACATTTATTGAAAGTTGCAAAACATTTTTGAAGGGACACTGCTGGGTCCTCCAAAAAATATATATATTGTTTTTCTTAGACTTTTTTTTTAAATTTATTTTTAACATGTTTGGTTTTCAGCATTGATCTTCACAGGCGTTTGAATTACAAATTTTCTCCCCATTTCCTCCCCCCGCCCCCACTCCAAGATGGTGTACATTCTGGTTGCCCTGTTCCCCAATCTGCCCTCCCCTCCATCACCCCATTCCCTTCTCATCCCCCTTTCCCTTCCTTTCTTGTAGGGCAAGATAAATCTCTATGCCCCATTGCCTGTGCATCTTATTTTCTAGTTGCATGGGAAAAAAAAAAACTTTTTTACTTTTGAACATCTATTTTTTTAAAACCTTGAGTTCCAAATTCTCTCCCCTCTTCCCTTCCCATCCACCCTCCCTAAGAAGTCAAGCAATTCAACATGAGCCACATGCGTATCATTATGTATAACCCTTCCACAATACTCATGTTGTGAAAGACTAACTATATTTTGCTTCTTCCTAACC
>JAQQSZ010003724.1:0-14364 GCA_028646595.1 Phalanger gymnotis
ACCAAATATGGAATCTTAGGAACATTCATAATCAAGTTACCTCCCTCTCCCATTTTATTTTTTTTCTTTTCTCAAATGTTGCTATTGATTTTCTTTCAGTTCTGATATCATTTCCCCCTTGAAACCACATACCATTTCTCTTCCCCACCATGCAATCTTGCTTATAACAAATAAGCACAGCCAAGGAAGAACAAGTCCACACACTGACCCTATCTGAATGTGTATGCCACATTCTGTCCCCATAGTGCACCCTCTGTCCACCAAGAGGCAGGAAGCTGTCATCACTTCATCTGCAGTGGTACTGACAGCTCACTGCACTGGGCAGGGTTTCAGATTCTTTCTTTCAGCATGGTTTTCCTTTACCTTATTTTGGTCTTTACATAAATTGTTCTTCCAGTTTTGCTTACTTCACTCTACATATCCATTCATACAAGCAATTCTCAAATATCTTTGTATCCTTCATATCAGTTATTTCTAATAATTCAATATATTTTAGTGCATTTATATTCCAAAATTTGTACATCCCCAATAAATGGGAGCCTACTTTCCTTCCATTTCTTTGCTACTAATAAAAATACAACTAAGTAGTTTTGCTTAGGAAGAGAAGAGAACAGACATTTATTAAACACCTACTATAGCAAATGTGACCCTGGGCAAGTCATTTAATCCTCAGTTAACCCTCAGCCTCAGTTCCTTATCTGTAAAATGAGCTAGAGAAGGAAATGGCAAAGTGCCCCATTATCTTCACCAAGAAAACCCCAAATGGGGTCACAAAGAGTCAGACATGACCGAAGCAACTGAACGACAATGTTCTTGGTGCTGTGCTAAGCTCTTAACATATATGATCTCATTTGACCCTCACAACACCTCTAAAAGATAGGCTTTATATTATTATACCCATTACAGATGGGGAAACTAAGGCAGATATTAAGTAATTTGCTGGGATGTCTGAAGCTGGATTTGAACTCAGGTCTTCCTGACTTGAAGGTCCAGCATTCTACCCACTGGACCATCTTGTTGCTGCATATATAGGACCCCTCGTGACTTTCACCTCCTTGCAAAATATACTCTATTGTAGTATCATTGGGTCAAAGGCCATGTACAATTTGTAACTTTTTTAGTATAATGCTGAGTTGTTTCCAGTATTCAATGGTTTGTCTTTCCCCAGCCCCTCCTGCATTGATGGTTCTCATAGTTTTTCATCTTTGCCAATCTGATGGATGAGGTGCACAACCTCAGAGTTGTGTGCATTTGAATTTCTCTCATTATTAATGATTTGAACATTTTTCCACATGGTTGTGGACAACTTGTGGGTTTTCATCTGGAAGCTAACTATTGACCACAGTTCCTGAAGTCTTTCAAGATTGTTTGCCTTGACAGTGCTGTTGTCATCGTGTAAATCTTTCTCCTGGTTCAGCCCATTTCATTTTTCATCAGTTTACAAAAGTCCTCAAAATTGTTTGTTTTTATCATATCGATGTTCTACGTTGTTCCCCTGGGTTTGTTACATATCTGCTGTAGATCCTACTTCACTCCACATCAGTTCATAGAAGGCTCTTCATGTCTCTGTGAATTCACCTATTCCCTCATTTCTTACAGCCCAGTAGGATTCTGTCACATTTACATATCATGACGTCTTCAGCTATTCCTCATTTGATGGGTGTCTCTTTATTTTCCAGGGTTTTTGCCCCCACAAAAAAGCTGCTATAAATATTTTCATACAACTAAGATTTTTCCCTCTTAAAAAAAACTCTTTTGGTTATAGGCTTAGCAGTGGTATAACTGGGTCAAAGGCCCTTGCTGCCTAATAACTTTTTGTGTATAATTCCATTTGGCTTTTCAGAATAGTTGTGCCCATTCATATAACCACCAATCATATATTAATGTGCCTTTTTCCTCACAGTGCCTCCAAAATTTGTCATTTTCCTTTTTCATCATCTTTGAAACTCTCATATATATTTTTGTATACAGTGAATTTGTTTTGCTTGACTATGCATATTTATTGCGATAAATTTGTTTTTCTTTTCTTTTTTCCAGTGGGATGAGGGGTAGAGGGGAGGTAAAATAGATTGTTGTTAACTTTTTAAAAAGAGAGATGGGGGGGAGTGCTAGAGATGTAGAATGTTGCAGATGAGGTCACCATATTATTAGTTTCATGTAATTGTTTTATTTTATTACAAGATAGCTCTCACAAAGCAGGAGTAATCTGTAAGTGTTTATAATGTAAAAACAAAACACATCAATACAAATTTTCAAAAGGAAAAAGAGAAAACTCATCATTCATGTTTTTTTTGTATGGTGTGTATATTTTCTTTTAATGTTGGGTTTGGTTTTTTTTTTTTTTTGCTTTTCTTCTTCTAGATTGGCCTTTACTTCTATGTATTTGCATTCCCAATCTGTTATTTTTTCTTTAGTTTCTTTGGCAAAACATGCCATCACAGATTCCAGTTTTTCTCTTCTGCCCATGATTTCTGCTATACAAGCCATACATTCTACTCTCATAATTGTCATTTCTCTTTTGAATTGTTTAGGAACAGTGTGTCATAATTTCATGTTCCCTTCAAATTCCATAGGGTCCTGTCTCATCAAGTGTTCCTTTGCTTTGCAATATTTATTCATAAATACCTTAATTTGTTTACTAGATATGGAGGCCAGATATCCTTCTGTTGTAATGTTCAACCTGCTGGTTTATCTTCTTATGTTCAAGGTTTTTGAGTTTTCTTCTTCTTGAGATCTTTGGTAATTTCAATCTCCACCCTCCCCACCCCCAAGCCCAACTCTGATCTTCCCCCATTCACTCTGACTTTCTCCTTGAAAGTCAATTTCCTTGATTCTCAAAATGTCTCAGCTTCCTCTCACGCTGTACAATCCATGGCTCATGAGCCTAGGTCTCTGCCCCAACTGACTTTTGAATGGTCAGAACAGGACCCAGATAGATGCTGTGTCCTTTCCCTAAGGCTTGGTGGAGAGTTGCACAGCTCCCCCTCCCCCAATACACACACACACACACACACACACACACACACACACACACACACACACACACACACAGAGTATCCAGTCCTATTCCTTCTATCTTTTACTTCTCTGGCTTCACACCAAACAATTCAAAGTTTTGCAGCACTAGTGCTACTGGGTTGTGGCATCTGGCAGGTTTTTGCTCCTGAATGGCTAAGGGAGTGCTGGCTGGCTGTCACAGCCCTGGAAAACTGCTGTAGCCTTTAGACAGGCTTCTCCATAGCACTGGAAGGGGGGCAGTGTCAGGGTATGGAGGCAGGTTTTGTTGTTAAGTCTGTGCTGGATCGTTGGGTCTGCTGGCATTCTCATTACTGGTAGCATGGGAGGTAGAGGAGGTTTGCTGAGTGAGCTCAGGGTCAGAGAGCATCAGTTCATGGGTGTTTTTTTAATTTTTTACCTCCTTTTAGATTTTAGGTGTTCTAGACCATTGAGATAGCTGATGTTGTTTTATCTTAGGTGTATAATTTCTATTTTGGAGACTTTCGAGATGGGATAGATTCCTCTATTCTCCTCTATTTTTTTAAATGATGTGGCACTTTATATTAAAAATTTATATTTATCTGGGGATTATTGTGGTATAAAATGTGAGATGTTGACCTAATTTCTTCCAAACTGCTTGGCAATTTTCACAGAAATTTTTATCTTCACTCCAATAGTTGGTGTCTTTGAATTTATCAAACACCATGGCTTCAATATTCAATTACTTTGGGTCTTACCTAGTTTATTCCATTCAACAATTCATTTTTTTAAACCAATACCAAATGGTTTTAATTATTCCTCATTTGGTGTTTGGTGATGGTGGTTACTTTATTCTTACTGTATTTTGTTATTTCCATTGAGATTATTGACCTCTTGCTCCTCCAGATTAATTTTTATCAACTTGTCTAGTTTGATGAATTAATTCCTTGGCAGTTTCATTGGAAAGGTACTAAATCTATAAATTAATTTTTAATATTGTCATTTTCATTGTATTAAAGTAGACCAAGTGTGAACAATTAATATCTTTCCAATTGTTTATCTTCCTTGATTTTTCTAAATAATGTTTTAGTGGTAGTCATTTATATGCTGAGAGTGTCTTGGTAGGTTGACATCCAGATATTTTATACATTTTGGAGTTATTTTGAAAAAAAATGTCTTTTTTCTGTCACTTCGTGCTATTTGTGAGTAAAATACAGAAAAGCTGATAATTTTCTGTATTTGTTTTATAATTTACTTTTTTAATGAAACTATTGAGGTTTTTTTCCATATCATTTACAAAGAGGAAATTTTGCCTCTTTGCCTGTGCTCATTCCCAGTTTTTTTTCCTTGTCTCATTACAAAACTAATATTTCTAGAACCATGTTGAATACTAGCAGTGATAATGGACATCCTTGCTTTACACTGATCGTTTTAGAAAGCCCTCTAGTTTTTTCTCCCATTACACATAATTCCAAATCCTATTTTTAAAAATCGATACTTTTATCATAGTAAGGAAAAGCAACTAGATACTACAGTAGAGTGTTAGATCTGCAGTTAGGAAGTTCGCTGTTCTAAACCAGCCTCAGGTACTTAGTTATAGGACCCCGGGCAAGTCATTTAAGGCAAGTCATGAGGTCTACCTCATTTTCCTCATGTGTAACAGGGTTGTTGTAAGTATAAAAGGAAATAATATATGGGGAAATGTAATAGTAAGCACACAATGAGTTAGAGCTAACTTGATGTAGTAGTGGAGCATGAACTGGTTTCTGGAGTTGGAGGAGACTGGGTTCAGATCCTGTCTCTGATACTTACAAATTGTCATTAACCAACCTGGCCCTCAGCTTCCTCCTGTGTAAAATAAAGGGGCGGGGCTAGAGAATCTCTAAAGTTCTTATGCGTTCTAAATTCATTATCCTGATATAGTTTTCATCATAGAAAGACAAATGCAAACTTGAGCGTTGAAGGTATTAGAATGCAGCAGTACCTGATACCAGCAGAGAAAGCTTTCGGCTCCTCCGAGATGTTGTACATTTCATAGCACTAATGGAGGAAGTACTTAAGACCTATTATACCTTTAATCAGAAGGCAGAGGCTGGGAGGGAAGGGGCTGGCAAATTTACAGTAACTAATTAAGTTGCCTGTTTCCCAGGTGAAGGTTTTGTTGCTACTTGCAGTAGCAAAGGTTCCCACAGAGACAGTGTTTTAATGATGGTTCAGTCTGCAGGGATTTTTTTTCCTGTTTTTTTTTTCTTTCTTTCTTTCTCCCAACCTGTCTCAAGATCAGGACGAGTAAGAGCAAGAGATTAGACTGCATGTTCTGATCTCAGGAAACCTCATCATCTCAATGAGCCTTCTGCACCCTGTCCAGCTATAGTTGAGAGTCCTGACTTTAGAGTCAAAAAGCTTGGGTTCAAATGCTGCCTCTTGTATTTATCCACTGTGTCATTTCACCTTTAGGAGCGTCAGTTTAACTGTCTGGAAAAGGGGTGGGGGGAAATCATACTTAGAGGTGTTGTTCAGTCGTTTTGCAGTCTGCCCGACTCTCCGTGACCCCATTTGGAGTTTTCTTGGCAAAGCTACTGGAGCGGTTTGCCATTTCCTGCTCCATACCTCCCGTGGTTGTTGGCTGGAATGAAGTAACGTCTGCAAATGGCTTGGCCAAGTTTAAAGGGCTGTTTGAATGTCAGTTATTTCTTAAATGTTTATTTCACAAACTGCTTCAGCTTCCAGTTAGGGACAGAGACCTTCGTTTTCCACCAGTCCTTCTATTACCCGGTTCGCAAATTATCTCCAAGTCAATCTTAGAGTTGACCAGAGCTCAGAAAAGTGAAGGCACTTGCCCAGGGTCACACAGCTAATTACCAAGCATCTATTGTAGACCATTCTAGCTTAGTGTACTTCACCTCCAAATGCTATCGGGGGATTCTAGTTCATTTATAATTCCTCTACAGCTACATGAGGAACTTTTACGGAAAATAGCACGTATTTAAAATCTACCCATCTTAGCAGCAACATGAAAGGGTTGTGCTGCTATTACCCATTGCCGTTTTGTCAAATACATAGTGTTCTCTTTCAGTATGGCACAAAGACATCTTTGTGAAAAATGAAATGTACTAAAAATTTCATTAAAAAATTCACTAAGTCAATAGTAGAAATAATAGCAAGCATCTGTAATAAAGGACTTACCCCGTGCCGGGAAGGTGTTCTGGGTGCTGAGGATATGAAGACAGAAAGGAAACAGTCCCTGCCCTCAAGGAGCTTCCCCTTCTATTGGGGGAGACAGTAACAAGGACACAGACTTCTTCTTCTTCTGATTGTCTTTCTCAAAGAGGACCAGTGACTGAGTCACAAGGTGATGTCTTGAGCTGCATATGGATTGGATTTTGGTGATTTCACTCTCTCCTTCAGAGTCACCGGAGTCCACATATACATATCTGCAGTGCACAAAATGGGTATTGGGGGATGGGGAAGCTCTAGCACCCGGGGAGATCTGGGAAGTCTTCATGGAGAAGGCGGCGCTTGGTTTGTCTATTTTAAGTAAGCATTTACATGGGACTTTTAATGTTTGCAAAGCCCTTTACATGTATAAAAATAATGATAACAATAAGTAGCATTTAATAGCACGTACTGTGTGTGTAGGCATATCACAATTATCTCATTTGTTCCTCGTAACAACCCTGAGAAATAGGTGCCCAGGGTCCTATGAGTTCTAAATTATTAGTATCCTTATTTTATCTCCTTACAACGACCTTATAAGGTAAGTACTAATATTCCCATTTTACAGATGAAGAAACTGAGGCAGGCAGTGATTAAGTGATTTACCCAGGGTCACACAGCTAGTAAGTTGTCTGAGCTGAGATTTAAACTTGGGTCTTCCTGACTTTGGTTTAGCATTCTATCCGCTGGATCACCTCACTGCCTTTTCTTGAATTAAGTCTTGAAGGAGATTCAACTTTCCGAGAGGCAGAGGTAAGGAAAGAGGACATTCTAGGCACTGAAGCCAGCTAGGCTAAGAGCATGGAGATGGGAAATGGAGCACCATGTATGAGAAGCAAGGCAGATGAATTCCTATTATTATATATTAACATATTATTAAATAAGATTATAGGGGGTACAGCGGATAGAGCACTGAGCCTGGAGACAGGAATATTCATCTTCCCAAGTTCAAATCCAGCCTCAGACACTTGCTAGCTGTATAACCCTGGGGAATGTCACTTAACCCTGTTTGCCTTGGTTTCCTCATCTGTAAAATGAGAAACAAATGGCAAACCACTCCAGTATCTCTCCAAGAAAACCCCAAATGGGGTCATGAAGAGTAGGATGTGACTGAAAAACAACAAATATATCATTATTTTATAATTATTTTGTTATTACTTAGTTCAGAGAACAGCTACATGTTAAAGAAAAGTATGTTAAATAAAGCTGGAAAAATAGAGGGGAACCAGATTGTGGTGTAGTTGAAGGAGTTATTGGGTTTAGTATTGCCCCTTACTAGCTGTGTGACCTTGGGCAAATCCCTTGACCTCTTCATGCCTCAGTTTCCTCATCAGTAAAGTAAAGGGGTTAGACTCTGGTCCAGGTGGACTCTCAGGTCCCTTCCTTTGTTTTCAATGCTTGTTTACCCATGAAACAAAGATGTGTGACTTTTCTTCAAGATTATCTCAAAATTATAATTTTGACTTTTCTTAGGAGGCCATGGTTGTTTTGAACACCGCCTCCCCCTTTTGAATCTGTGTGATAGAGTCTCTCTTCTTATCAGCACACATTTTGCAAGAGTTGCCGTTGGTTCACAACTTTTCAGAAACAAGCCAGGAGTAAGACTGGAAAGCAGCTCATGTCCCAGCCTCATATCCCTAACAGAAACAAGTATTTTCTCTGTACTGGAACACGCCCTACTCCCACGCTCTATCCCCACAAATAACAAACTGGATTATAACGTAATACTTGGAAACATTTTTTCAAAGCTCTCCCTGGCCATGAGTTTTCCCAAAGAAGTAACTTTTGGGAGCCTGGACCAAGTAGGAGCACCAGTTAGTTCAATACCTGGACCAAGTGGCTGTTGTCCACCCATGTCACCTGACATGTCGCATAACAACAACTGACATTTGCAAAGCCCTGGAGAGGTTCCCAGGCACTTCTGTAGATTGTCTCCCAGCAACCTTGAGAAAGAAAGGCATCCCCTTTTTACAGATGAGGAGAGCTATCTCCCTTATACAGGTCCTTATTACCTTGTCACCTCTCATCTAAACTAATAAGGCAGCAGCTTCCTAGCTGGTCCCCTCACGCCCAGTCTTGACAGCCCCTAGTCCTTCTCCAACGCAGCAGGATATCCTTAAAGCAGGAATGGGTTTGGATCACTTCCCTGTTCTAGGACTTTCAGTGGCTTTCCGTGGCCTTGTACATAAAATGCAGTTTTGTCTTTGAAGCCCCCACAGTCTGACAACAAACTATCTTTCCACAGTGACTGCACATTTCATATATTTCCTTATCTCCATTCATGTTGCTGTCCCTCCCTAGAATGTGAACTCCCGCAGGTTCTGAACTACTTTATTTTTGTCTTTCCAACATCTTCCACCTATATAAAATCATATAAAATACAAATGCTAGCTATTATGATTATTATGTTATGTCCACATAGATGGTTTTTCTCTAAATGACATCTCGTATTAGGGATGCAGCCCAAATTGGGGGCAGCCAGTGTTTGAACCAGGGAAATGGAGCTGAGCTCAGCATCTTTTCCTTCCCTCAAAATATACTCCTCTTTCACCCCCTCAATCCACAAGCTTTTACTAAGCTCCTGCTGTGTGCCAGGCACTGGGTTAGACTCCAGTGCAACACATGCAAAGAAAGGGACAATCTCTGTTGTAAAGAGGCTTGCACTTTTGTAGCAACCATCTGGCTAGCAGCTGCTGTGGGGGTGTAAAACCGACAACAACCAGCTCACAGACCGCTGCAAGCCCAGGTTCTTTTGATCTGCTTTGCTAGGAAAGCAACGTTAAGGGGTTAACAATCTTACTTTAATCCAACATACAAATATCATTCACTCAGCTCAGGGGGAAAAGCCAGCACCCTGAGCTTCAGAGGAAATACAAACAAATTACAAACATCCACAGACAGACCTTGTCTGATTCAAATCTCAATTCATAGTTACCAGAGTTTAACAAAGTCCCAACATCCAGGTTTACAAGCTGGAGGGCTCTTAACTACAGCTGCCCAGAGCGAGAGCCCTAAGCAAATAGCTCTGTCTTCCCTTTTTGTGCACACTTTAGCTGTCATCAAACATCATCTGAGCGGCCAGAACTTCAGCTCTTACTATTGGCTCTGGTGTTAGCGCCTCCCTTCATTAGCCCCACCTGGAGCCCCACCTTAGTTACCAATTCACACCCACATAGGCTTAGCACCTAATAGACAGGGGTGTGGTCCTGGGGCTTAGCACCTAGTAAGACTCAATCAAAGACATTGAATTAATAAAAGGAAACAAAGGCCAAACTCTTCAAGGGCACTTGATTGAATAAGTGCCAGGAGCCCATCTTGATCTCCAATGCAACTTTACAGAGATAAATATCTGCAAAAAAATGTAAATAGAACAAATGCAAATAACCATAAGATATAAGGGAATTTAAGGTGTTGGGGGGGGGGTTAGAGAGGGAAGGAAGGAGGGAGGACACTGGCATTTAGGGGGCCAGGAAGGGCTTCTTCACATCACTATTTGGGGGTGGTTGTGGGCCCTGCCATTTACTCCCATCTCTCAGTTCTAAACCCCGGGCGGGGGGGGGGGGCAGCTTTGATACCACCCAATGGCATTCAGTGGCCAAGCTCTGTTGATTTGGAGCTGGAGTTGACCTTAGGGGTTATCCAGCCCAACTTCCCATTGAGGGAGGGGCCTGATCCCAAGGGTACTTCCTGCTTTTGATCCTTCTCCTACTCTGGCTGCCTCCACCCTAGTAAATACCCTCATTACTGAGCCTTCTGCAGTAGAGTCTCATCCCGTCTCCTTTGTGCCTCTTCTGTGAAGTCATCTTGAGTTTCTCATGAATAATTCACTTTTCCCCACGTGCTCCACATTGCGCCATCTTTGCATTTCTCTAATGCAATTATTTTGTGCCAATGGTCATCTATCCCATCCCCCATCCATGAAGAAAATCAACCAATCAATCAAAAAAGCATTTATTAAGCTCCTACTATGTGCCAGGCACTGTGTTAAGCACTGGAGATTCAAAGAAAGGCCAAAAAAACCCCCCCACAGTTCCTCTCTTCAAGGAGCTCACAGTCTAATGAGGAGAGAAATCCATGTACACACAGACACACACCCACACACACACACACATACACACACACTACATAAAGAGAAGGCAACCCTAGAGAGAAAGGCACCCAAGAGACAGTACAGGGACCAGGCCCCAGTGTTTAACCCACTTGCTCAAGCCAAAGAATTTTTCCCTAGAGGCAACATCATGGGGTACTCCGTGAGCCTAAGCTAAGCTGTTCCTTAGAAAGCAGATAACTTGCTGTCGGGCTGTTCCTCAGAGCTCTTCCAGTATTTGCCTTTCTCTGTATCCCCAGTGGATAGCACAGCTCCTGGCACCTAGTAAGTGACCAACAAATGCTTGTTGACTAATTGGCTGACTGGTAGAACCTACCAGAACTTCTGCTTAATTTGCCTAGCCTTTGAGAACCAGGAGTCCCCCAGATGCCACAGTGAGACGTCAGAGAAAGGAAAGAATGCGCGACATTGGGGAGCTCACAAATTGTCCTGCAGCACCCAACTGTTCCAATTTTACAGGTACCTTGTTCAGATGCCTAGCAGAATGTTCTGCATACAGTTGGTGACTAATAGTTGTTTGTGGAGTTTAATTAAATATGTAAAAGGAAAGGAATATTGAACTAATGTTCTGTGTTGTGGTTCACACAGTTTGACTTTCCACTAATATTGTAATTATAAGACAGGGGTCATCTAGCCCAATTTCCTTATTTTAAAGATAAGAAGTCTGAGGCCCAGGGGTTAAGGAACTTCTCAAGTCTCACAGTGAGGTCATGGATCTGTTGGAACTTGGACTATTTTAGTACTATTAGTACTATCTATTTCACTAGTGCCCTTGTGGGGCAGGAGCTTTGAGGGTGCTATAGAAATATGCGTTATTAAAAGCCAATTTGTCAGACCAACAAGAGAAATCTAACACGGCAGAGAGAATGCATTCTGTGGGCAGGAGACTTTCCTCTTAGCCAATTCGGGACAGCTGGAGCCCCTTTTTCTGTAGAGAAGCCCCTAAGATGACAGAATTAGAAGGGCTCAGACGGTAGAAGTGTCTGCAACTGAGGCAGGTTTCTACTCAAAAAAGGGACATATTTGCTAAGAATCGGTGCTGTCCAGGAGTAGGGGGAGCTGCCTATGGAGGTCCTAGATGCCCCTCTCACTGGAAGGCTTCAGGCAAAGGCATGCTCTGCCAAGGGCTTCTTGGCAAGGGACAGGGCAGCCTCGGTGGCTTCTGAGGCCCCTCCCAGATCTAAGAAACTTTCTGAGAATCAACTCATTGTGGTCAAAACTGAAGTTTCGCTCCCTTGTAATTTACTGCAAGAAAAATCATTTCCCCTTGCAGGAAAAAGTGAGTGAAACATACAACTTTCATGTTAAGTAATTTATATCAGCCTCTCCATAGTTGTTTGTGTGCTTAGCATTGTGTAAAGGAGCTATGGGAGACACCACAGGCGGGTATAAGATGGTTTCTGTCCCAAGGAAGCTAACTTACTAGGTGGGGGGAGGGGTTGAGTAAGGTTGAAGGTCAAGGATGATGCCCAAGGCTAAGTGGGGGCCGGGGGTTCTGCTCCCAACAGAAACAGAGAAGTTGGGTGACCATTGGGTTTTGTACAGGCTGCCTGGGATGCTGTCCCCCCTCATCACTGCCCCTTGAAAACCCCAGCTTCCTTCACAACACCGTTCGGGAGCCACCCCCTACACAAAGCCCTCCCTGATTACTGGTACTCTCTCCCTCTTGAAATTACTTCGAATCATTTTAAATATTCTTTGTATTTACTTATTTGAGCATTTGATGTTTTCCCCTAGTAGAATACAAGGGGGAAACCTCTATGTTTTTATTTGGGGGATATAACTGCGAAGATCCTAAGATCCCTCATCATAACTCACAGTTAAATTCTTAAAAATATCTCCCAGTTTTCTCTCCTTTCTACAGAGTGTCCCTTCGTGAGGTTTGTTAAAAAAGCACCAACCTCAATTAGACTGGATGTTAAACCCAAAATACTACTGAGGCATCAGTCAGTGAGCATTTGTTAAGCTCTTACTATGTGTCAGGCACTAGCATGCCCTGTCAAGGGCTTCTTGGAAAGGGACAGGCCAGCCTTGGTGACTTCTGAGGCTTCTCCCAGATCTAAGTCAGCCCTGGCTATTCAAGAAAGGCAAAAGACAGTCCCTGACCACAAGGAGATTACAGTCTAAGAGGAGAGACAGCAAGCAAACAAATAGGAACCAGCTGTATAGAGAAACATAGGACATAATCACATAAATGAAGGCATAAGAATTACCTCTGCTTTCTGCATCCTTAGTCTCACTTAAACTTGTGAACATATCGGGTCTCCCTCTCCAGCCCTGTGGAGTGTCCCTACTGCTTCACACCTTGTTTGGCCCAAATGAGATTGTGATGTACCTTGATACGTGACGGTAACCTCTCTGAGTGCCAGTTCAGGGCCTCTTCTCTGAAACGAGAGGCTTAGACTAGCTAGGACCCCTTCAAGCTCTGAATCAATGCTCCCTGTATGTCTGATGGGCCTGAATTCTGGATGGGTAATGGTCTCCTGGTTGGGACATGCAGCCACCACGAGGTGGCAGCAAACCATGGCAGATCCACGGAGCACATGTGCCAACTCTTCATCCACAGCTTTGCCTGGGATTGGCCCTGGGGATTCTCTCCTGAAATTGTCCCTTCCTAATTCAGTATCTCCTTAAAATTAATGCAATGGGACCAGCCAATTTGGAAAAGTTAGGACAAATGGACTGAGAAGGAGTTTTGGATTCATTCAAAACCAATTAGAATGCAAAGTTCTATCCAAGGCCCATTAACAAAATCATTTTGACCATGATGCTTGAGGTGGAGCAGTGTTTCTACAATCCAGCTAGCAGCTTCTGTGGGGGTGCAAGATCCACCAACAACCAGCAGCACCCAGAAAGCTGCCAGCACCCAGAAAGTACATGTTCTTTTGATCTACTTAACTAAGGAAAGCAAGTTGAAGGGGTTGACAAGCTTACTTTAATTCAGCACACAAATATCATTCACTTAGTTCAGGTGAAAAAGCCAGTACCCCGAACTTCAGAGCAAAGCACAAACAAATTACAAATATCAACAGACAGACCCTATACAATTCATAGTTACCAACATCTAGGTTCAGCCTGGGAGCTCAGAACAAGGTCTGGCCCAGAGTCACGCGTGCCACGAACTGCTGCGGCAAAGAGCTCCAAGGAAGAGAAGGCCAACCCCTGGTTTTATACCTTTTTCAGCGTCAGGGGTGAGTCACACACGCGACTCACCCACATGACCTAAAATCGTCACAAAGAGGCAGACTTAAACCCATGTGGTCTAAGAGCCTCTGCTGTCCCAGACATGTAAACTAGGCCCTCGCTGGAGTTAGCCCCACCTTGGGCCCCACCTTAGTTGCCAATCCACACCTAATAGGGCTTTGGGCCTGGGGCTTAGCACCTGGTAAGGCTCAATGAAATACACTGAATTACTCAAACAAAACAAAGGCCATTTTGCTTACCTACACAAGCAGGCAGGAACTACCTTCCTCACTCTAGTCCCGCCAGATAGATATGGCAAGTATTGCTATTCCCATTTTGAAAATGAAGAAACTGAGGCACAAAATATTAAGCGACTTACAAGGTTATTGAACTAAGTGTCCAAGGCTCTCTCTTCCCTGATAATGGCAATTCCCCCTAATGACCAGAATCCTCCAAACTGGAGCCTTTCCACCTTCGGCTGGTTCATCCTTTGCTTGAGTTCGCTGCTGGACTAACTGCTCTTTTTAGGTATATGGTGTCCCTAAAGTCTATGTGTTGTGTTAAACTTTAACAGCTATTAAAATGAATAGCAATCAAAACTGTGAAAGCTTTAAGGTACTTTGGGGATGTCCTCTATAGACCTAAAAGTGCATCTGACATTTTCAACCAATTACAAGCCATTTCCTGTGCTGCGCCATCTGTCTTTGTCCAATATTCAAAGGACTCGAATCTTTTCTGATTGGTCAAGGAGTTGTTTCTCATCCAGTTTTTGCTGTTGACTGATTGACTGATTGCATTTGAGGCCTCTAAGTCTTCTGTGATTACCTGGGCTTAGGTCAGAACCCCACTCTTACATATGCACCTCATTATTGACGTATGTC